>ML833124.1:58487-75870 GCA_009831015.1 Picea engelmannii
CACATTAATATTAATTGTGCCAACTGAGTCCAACTAAGGTATCCCAAAACAATATCCATGTTATCCATATCTATAGCATAAAAATCTAAATGAAACAGATATTTATCCATGGTAATATTCAAATATTTAAAAATTTGAACATTTTCACCCTCAACCTGTTTGATTTGAATATTTCTTGTGGGAACTTTCAATCTTTTAACCAACTTAACATTGATGAGATTATGCTTGCTACTAGGATTTATATAAATAATAATATTTTCTTGTTGAATACATCCATTAACATGTAATACAAAGTTTATGCATGAAAACAAACCCTTGGTACTCTCTTTATCCTTCTTGCCAATATGAGACCACCTGTCTAAAAATACGTGTTCATATTCTTCATCTGAAAGTGCCTTCATCTTGTCTTAGTTAAACAAATTTCACCAAATGACCACATCACCTCTTAAATTAAGAGGGAGACACAATTTCCAAAACATTATCAATGAGGAATTTATCTCTTTTATGTATATTCTTCAATATTAGGACCATCATATTTTCCTATAAAATACCGATTTCCTGCTAAAACCCAAAAATAGAACTAGGGTTTTGAATAAATTACTTACTTTTCAATGGAACTCCTTTTTGTAGTTAGGGTTTTGAGGCAACTATTGTAAAATGATCATAACTTTTGTGATGCTTGTTTGATTGACTATTATGACCACAACTATGAAATTCCATGGCCACTTTGGATCTACTAGCAATGGTTTGACTAAAATCTATGCATTCTATCGTAAGATATCCAATTTGCAAACTGCCATGACCGTCACTGGAAAAATCACCTAAAATAAATGATTTTAAATCAACGATAAGTCCACTTCTCAGACTCCAATTTAGACATTTTGTTTTGTACTTAGGTATTTTTTGAGAGGAACTCAGATCTATGATTGGTTTCTTCAGATTATGCATAGAATTTTTTATAAATCGACTTGAATTTTGCCACCTTTTTTCCTTTAGAAATATGAAAAGAAAAAAAAAAGTCTCTCACTTTGTGCCCAAGAAAGAGATTTTATAGATACAACTTGTAGTGAACCTTGATAGATATAATGTTGGTTGTGGAGCCTGATTATCTTCCTGATTCAGAGGTCTTGTTTCAACCGTGTTTGGATCCCATTACCTAACAAGGGGGTGTGGGGGGGATTCCCCCCCCACATATCTTGCTTGGGAGGGCGGGGAGGGGGGGGGGCGACGAGAAATTTTGGAGCCACCCCCTGAAGATAATTTTTTTTGGAAAATTGCCTTATAAAATATTGTAATTTCATAGTCAATCTAGACCATTCATTATAAGGTTGTAAATCTGACGGTAGAAGTTATGTTAGGTTTTTTTTCCCCTAGAAGGAAATCCTCTTTTATGATGGAATTGTATTGTGGCAGTGTATGTGAGTGAATATTGTATTATGAGAGAGGAGACCGTGAGAGAAAGAAGAGGAAGTTACAACTAGTATCCTGTAGGTTGTATCCCTTAATTTGTTGGATAATAATAAAGGAAGGATCTGTAAATTTCTCTAATGGACGTAGCCCACACTAGGTAAACCACACATATATGTGTCTCTATTGTATTGTATATCTTCTTTGTTTTATTTTTTTATTTGTTTTATTTTATTCCTCTGCAATCCTATTTTTATAACAACTAGTATCAGAGCGAAAGGTAACTCGTAGAAAAAGAGGGTTCCTAGTTCGAGTGGGAGCAATGGTGGAAGATGAAAAGTTTAAGGTCGAGAAATTTAATGGCCAAAACTACCAGTTATGGAAGATGCAAATGGAAGATTATCTATATAAGAAGGATATTTTCCTACCATTGGGCAGAAAAGTAAAGAAGCCGACGAGTATGAAGGATGAAGAATAAGAGATTCTAGACAAAAAGGCACCGGGAACGATACAATTGTGTCTGGCGGCGTTGGTGGCTTTCAATATTTCAAAAGAAACAATAATGGAGGTTCTGATGAAGATATTAACTAAACTATATGAGAAATCCTCAACCTCCAATAAGGTATTTCTAATGAAGTGATTATTTAATATGAATATGTTAGAAGGCGGGTTTTTTTCCTACCATTTAAATGAATTTAATATGGTTACTAATCAACTAATTTCTGTAAAAGTGGAATTTGATGATGAGGTTAGGGATCTTCTAATATTGTGCTCATTGCTACAAATATGGAACGGCTTGGTCATGGCTTTAAGTAACTATGTCTTTGGTTCAATTACTCTGAAATTTGATGATGTTGTTGGTGTTATCCTTAGTGAGAAAATGCGACGGAAAAACACAGGTGAGACATCAGATAATGCGTTGACCTTGGAGAATAGGGGAAGAAAAAAGGATAGAGGAAAGAGAATTCTAGGAATGGAAGATCCAAATACAGACTAGGAAAGATAGAGTGCTGGAAGTGTAGGAAGAAAGGAGATCTGAAGAAAGATTGTAGAGCTCCAAAGAAACAAAGAGATTGACAACATGAAAAAAATAAGGAAGAAAATGTAAAAGGTGATGTGTTACAAGATGCTTTGATTATTTATTTAGACAATATTATTGAATCTTGGGTAGTAGATTTAGGGTCTTCATTTCACGCCACACCCCATAGGAAATATTTCCAAGATTATGTTCAAGATGATTTTGAACAGGTTTAATTGGGTGATGATGAACCATGTCAAATTTTTGGATTGGGTAAGGTGCAAATAAAGAAAAAGAATGGAAACCAATGGTTACTCAAAGAGGTGAGACATATACTGTATATGAGAAGAAATGTAATTTCAATAGGACAGTTGGCAAGTGAAGGCTATATATCTACACTTACAGATAAGGCGTGGAAGGTCACTAAAGGATCAGTGGTAATGGAAAAATGAGAGAAGGTAGGTACATTGTATTTATGTACTGGTAATGTTGACTCTTCAATCTCTTTATCTTATACAAGTGTGGATACGACACTGTGGAACCATAGGCTTGGACACATGAGTGAGAAGATGATGCAGATACTTCACAAAATGAATTTATTGCCAGATCTTGAATAAGTTGATTTGGATTTATGTGAACACTGTGTTTATGGAAAACATAAGAGAGTTAGATTTCTCACGGTTGGAAAGGAAAAGAAGAGTGAAAAGTTAGAGCTTGTGCATACATATATATGGGAATCAACTCAGGTATCATATTTTGGTGGCTCTCATTATTATGTTACTTTTATTGATGATGCAACTACAAAAACTTGGGTTTATTGCATTCGATAAAAAATTGATGTTTTTGACACTTTTAAGAACTGGAAAGCTTTAGTTGAGAATGATACATGAATAAGGTTGAAGTGTCTCAGATTAGACAATGGAGGTGAATACTACAACAAGGATTTTGATGATTATTGTTCATACCATGGGATTCGTAGAGAGAAGACAGTTCCAGGAACACCACAATAAAACGATGTGTCAGAATAGATGAACAAGACATTCATGGAACATGCAAGGAGTATGATATTGCATGTTGGGTTTCCCTTACAGTTCTAGGTAGATTCTATAGATACTGTTGTTTACTTAATAAACAGAGGGCCTTCAAGCTCCTTGGATGGTGGAATTCTAGAGGAGGCATGTACATGTAAAAAGGTAAACTACTCATTTATGAAGACTTTTAGTTGTGAAACATTTGTCTATATTGATAAAGAAAATAGAACAAATATTGAGGAAAAATCCACGAAGTGTACCTTTATTAGATATAGTGTTAATGATTTTGGTTATCTCTTATAGTATTATTAAAATCATAAAATCATTAGGAGTAGAGATTTGGAATTCAATGAAAAGGTCATGTACAAAGATCAGTTGCAGGGAAAGAAACATCAAAAGGAAAACACAAAATACACAGTGCTTGATGAAATAAAAGAAAAATAAATTCCAAAGGTACCAAAAAATTGAAATGTACAACAACAGGAGCACCATGAACTTCAAACTCCTGCAAGTGTTGTTAGAATATATACCAGGTTAAGTAGACCCTCTGAATGATACTCTTCTTCATTGTATTATTTATTGTTGTCTGACTTTGGTGATCTAGAAATTTATGAAGATCCAATGTAGATATACACTAAAAAGAAGTGGGAGCAAGGCATGAAAGAGGAAATGGATTCCTTGGTAAATAACTAGACTTGGGACTTGGTTCAGTTGCTTGCAGGAAACAGAGCATTGCAAAATAAATGGGTTTATAGGTTTAAGGAAGAAGATGGAGGAAAAAAGCGATACAAGGCTAGACTTGTTGTAAAGGGGTTTGAACAAAATAAAGGTATAGATTTTGATAAAATATTTTCTCTTTTTGTTAAAATGACTTCAATTAGGACTATTTCAAGTCTTGTGGCAGTAGAATATTTTCATCTTTAACAATTAGATGTAAAAATAACATTTCTCCATGGGATTTGGAGGAAGAGATTTATATGCATCAACCATAGGGGTATGAGTTTAAAGGGAAGGAAAAATTGGTATGCAAGTTGAAGAAGAGATTGTATGGCCTAAAGAAAGCTCCAAGGCAGTGGTATTTGAAGTTTGACAAGTTTATGATAGAACAAGGTTATAATAAATGTCATTTTGATCACTATGTTTATTTTAAGAGGCTAGAAAATGGAATATATATTATCTTGCTATTATATGTAGTTGACATGTTTGTTTAAGGGTCTAACATGTAATATATAAATGTGCTCAAAAATAAATTAGCTAATGTAAAACAACAAAAATCACAAATTTATATTAACTTAGGGCGAGTACATAGAGAATGTGTTGGAGAGGTTTAGAATGCAGAATGTAAAACCAATTAGTAGACCTTTGACCAACCATTTCAAATTAACGAAGGAAATATGTCTTAGGACACAAGAGTAGATAAAATACATGTCTAGGGTCCCTTATTCATCAACAATTGGAAGCTTGATGTATGCTATGGTGTGCACATGACCATATATTTCACATGCAATGCGAGTTGTGAATAGGTAAATGAACCATCCAGGTAAAGAACATTGGGGGGCAGTAAAATGGATTCTCAGGTATTTGAGAGGTACTTTTACTCATGCATTATGTTTTGGAGGTTCAAACATTGTTATACATGGATATGTTGATTCAAATATGGAAGGTGATAAAGATAGAAAGAGAAGCACCATAGGGTATGTTTTTACTGTAGGTGGAAAAACAATAAGTTGGATTTAGAAAATGCAAAAGGTTGTTGCACTTTCAACAATGAAAGCAAAGTATTTTGGTGCTACAGAGGCTAGTAAAGAGATGATTTGGTTACATAGGTTTATGGAGGAATTGGGAAATAAGTAGGAATGGAACCTAACCATACATGTCCTCCAATTACATCTTCTCGATTGTCCACGCTAATGATCCATCCTTCTCCTCCGAAAGGAGATTTCAGTGAATAACCAAATATAGCACTTGGGTTAAGAGTTGGGTTCGTAATTTTTCTTACATCTCCACCGCCGGGAGCCCAAGTATCATATACACCTCCAAAATACAAAGCCTTGAGCACTGGAAGAAAAGCACCAACACAATAACAGGTTGTACTTTGATAAACAGAGTGCCATTCATCTTGCAAAGAACTCAACCTTCCATTCTAAGACTAAGCATATACAACTTAGGTACCATTTCATACAATCCATTTTGGAAGATGGATAATTGAAGTTGGAAAAGATACATACTAGCCATAATCTTGCAGATATGTTAACAAAGGTAGTAACCAGGGAAAAACTGAGTTCCTGCTCAGTTTCAGTTAGACTTCAATCATGAAGGTGAAGATGATAAATTTTCTAGGTCCAAGGTGGATCATGGTCCAATAGGTACAACAACAGTGGAGTTGTTGTGATCAATATCTAAGTGGGAGATTGCTGGTTGTGGAGCTTGATTATCTTCCTAATTCAAAGGTCTTGTTACAGTTGCATTTGGACCCCATTACCTGATGGGGGGTGTGGGGGGGATTTCCTCCCCCACATCTCTCGCCAGAGGAGGTGATGATAAATTTTGAAGCCCCCCTGGCGGGGGTTCATGGGTGTTGAGGAAAAGGTACGAGGAACCTTACTCAATCATTTTCATATCTTGTCGGGCTAAGGAAATATAGTTGGGAATGTCACCTGAGGTTTATAGCCTTTAAAAAAAACAATCACTTAATTCATAGGTATCAAGTGTTGATTAAGGTTGCTTGTCATTGATGTCAACCCTTGAAGAAAGCCTGGTAGCATAAAGGTTTGGGTAATGGGCCCAAGTTTTTTTGATGTAAAGATGACTCATTATTGTCTTGTCATGGTTGATAATAATTAAAAATGGATGAACTCCAAAGTGGTCCCCTTATGGTGAAATCCCTCTTGGGAAGACGCTTTGCGGATTGAGTTATCCTAGAAGTATGGTTAGAGAACCCATGATTATTTGTGGAATAATGAGATGAAGGTAAGTGAATTTTTCAATGAAACTATCCTATATGGATATTTCTTGTCATTCCATTTCCAGTGGTATGTGGAATGTCACATAACTCCTTACGGTTAGAGAGTTATGGCCATAAGAAGTTGGAGAACCCAGGTTTGGGTAATGAACCCAAGTTTGTTTGATGAATAATGGTATGATTTTTGATATATTTGCAGGTAATACTATTCTATATGTACAATACATTTCATTCCATTTATGGTGGTATGTGGAACATCACATAACTCCTCACATTTTGAGAGTTATGGCCTTACGAAGTTGGAGGACCCTCATATGTCATCTGGAAGCCCCAAAAGGTCAAAGTAGTCAAAGAGGTTTAAGAGATTTTAGAAGGTAAACAATAAAGTGAAGTGATGAGTGTACTATAATTCAAAGTGAATACAAAATAAATTATTTAAATAATAAATTTAATGGAGAAATTAGAAGTGGGTTAACCCTAAAATAAGGAAAGTGGGCAAAGTGACCTATAATATGTTTTTAAGGAAGCTACTTGGAGAGTATAAATAAGAGGCAAGACTCTCTCATTTTAGATCACACTTGAGAATATTGAATACCTATAGGTTTATGAGGTAACCAAGGGATATATAAGATGAATTTCTAAGGGAAGGTGAAGAAAAGAAGGCCAGAATTCAAGGAAGGATAAATTCTTTTGATGATGCTTTATAAGGTATGTTATTTATAGGTCATCTCACCATTTTTGCAATAATTTTTTTTTCTAGAATGATTCAGATCATGAAATTGCTATGCCATTGAGGAAAAATATCCAAGTATCTGTGGTAAAACATTCATCTTGTGGGTCGTTGTAGTTTTGGAGTTACACTACGTGGAAAATAGGGTTTGTGGCTAGTCATGAAACTAGTCTAAAACAGATGTTTCGGGTAAAAACGTCATAAATTCTTCATAACAGATCCAAATTTAGTAAGACCAAATTTGGTGGTTAGAGTACATTCTGTAGTATGTTTTGTAATAGTTTCATATCGATTCAACAAATATTCCATGTGAGGCACGCTCTACAAGGTCGCTCTCTAGAATACGCCATAATTCAACAAGGTATTCCATTTTTTCTATAACTCCTTTTCTGAGAGGTTCCAAGTAGTGAAACTTGGAGTAATTGTATAAAACACACTGAAGCACATTACGTATCAGTTTCATATATTTATTCATTACAGGTACACAGTTATGATTATTTCAAGTTAGGGTTGTTGACTAATCCAAAACTAGGCATGTGAGACTAAAGAAAAGTTTGATGAAAATGCTAGTCTCTTGTTGTTAAAGTTAAGGAAAGTTTGCAGGTATGTGATTATATACACCAGGTATATTACAGAGTTACAAATAATATTTGGATGATGAAATTGATGAGGGATTTTGGTTGAGGTACATGTTGGGTGCATGGTTGAGACAAGTAGTTGATGAGTTGGCACATACATGAGGTGTATAGTTGATGATGATGGTACATATAGATGAGTCATAGTTGATGAGTAGTTGAGACATGATTGGTACATACTTGGTGCATGGTTGGATGCACTTGTTTATGGTACATGTTGATTACAGGTTGTTTGTTACAGGTTGGTGCATGGTTGATGCATTTGTTTATGGTACAGGATGATTACAAGTTGAGGTACAGGTTGATGCATGGTTCAGGTTTACAACAGTATATTTCATAGTGATAGTGTGACACTGGTTCCATCATTCTACTTCTACTTCAAGGTGGTTGGATGGGGCAAGAACAAGTGGTTTTAGCCACCTTCCGGTTGTAGTCGAAGAACATAGGGGGTTGTAGCCTCCTTCTGGTTGTAGCCGGAGAATTGGGGAGTTGGAGCTTCCTTCAGGTTGTAGCCCAAGAAACTAGGGGGTTGGAGCCTCCTTCCAGTTGCAGCTAGAAAACAAAGGAAGTTGGTGCTTCCAATGAATGTATTTCTTCAATACATATAAGAAAAAACATTGTGTGGTTTTCTCCCACTTTGGGTTCCCACGTAAAACACTGGTGTACTATGTATGTGTATTATTGTTCATTTGTTCATTGCTCATTATTGGATGATAATTCTACATTGATATATAACACTTGGATTATTTGGTTTAAAAATGATTATAATTTCTCTAGTACTTATTCACCCCCCCTCTCAGTATCCAACAATTGGTATCAGAGCAGGTTCCTTCAGAAATCAGTTTAACCACTAAAAAGTAGACCATGGAGAGCAACAAATTGTATAAAAATGGAATACCATAGTTTGATGGACAAAAGTATGCTTTTTGGAGCATAAGGATGAATACATATATACATGCACATGGATTTGAAATTTGGCAATCAATTGTAGATGGATACACAACACCAACAGTTCCACCAACAAATGACAAAGTAGTGAAACTTGGTCAGAATAATTCCAAAGCTACAAATGCACTTCTGAATAGTCTAAGTGAAACGGTATTCACCAAAGTTGCACATTGTAAATCCGCTAAAGAGATTTGGGACAAGCTTCGAAAGATTTATGAAGGAGATTCAAAAGTCAAAAAAACAAAGCTTTAAACTTACAGAGGTCAGTTTGAACAACTAAAGATGAAGGAAGATGAGAATATTGCAGCCTACTTCTTACGAGTCGATGAAACAATGAATGAAATCATAGGATTGGGAGAAGAAATCGAAGAATCTGTAATTGTTCAAAAGGAACTAAGATCTCTTCCTGTGAGATTTGACCCTAAGATATCAACACTAGAAGAAAGATCAGATCTAAAATCAATAAGCATGGACGAACTACATGGAATATTCACAGCATATGAAATGAGAACTGAACAAAAAAATCCAGATGTAAAAGAAGCAGCTTTGAAAGCATCCAAAATATCAAAGAAAAAGGAAAAGAAACAAGAAGAACATAACAACAATAGTGACGTCTCAAAAGATGATGAAGAAGTGGCCAACTTCATCAAAAGACCAAACAAGGGAACCGACAGTATGTATAGAGGTAAGCTTCCTTTAATTTGTTTTAATTGTGATGATATTAGTCATTTTACTAACAAATGTCCTCATAAGAAAAAGAGAAATAATGAAGGTTACTCAAAAGGCAAACAAACATATAAAGGCAAAAGAACTACAAATAAAGTTTTCAAGAAAAGATTATGCACCAAAGAAGACATCTCATCATCAGATGAAGATAAAGTTAGTGACAATGAGACATGAAGAGTTCTATTCATGGAAGTAGATGACTCTGATAAAAAAGACTCCAAAGAAGAATATGAAGAAGCCGAAGAAGAATATGAAGAAGTCAAAGAAGAAATTGAAGAGGCAGAAGTTGACTACTGAGAAGAATTGATGTGTGCCATAGAAGTTATCAGAAGAGAAAAGAAGAAAAACAAGAAACTACAAGAGAAACTAAACAAGAAAGAAGACACTCAAGAACTAGAACAAATGATCACAAACTTGAAGGTTCAAATAGAATAAGATAAAAGAATTGAAGAAGCACTCAAAGAACAACTAGAAGAAAATGACAAGATCATTGGAAATTTGGAAGCAGAGATTGTCACATTAAGAAAGGATATTCAAAAGAAAAATATGCAGAATAACTCAAAATTTTTGGATGACATTATCAGCAGTAAAAAATATCATCTTGACAAGTTTGGAATTGGATACAATCAGAAAGAAAAGGGATCAAGCTCCAAAACAATAGAGCAAGAAACATATCCAAAATGCTACGCATAAACAATAAAAGGGGATAGGAAGATATACAAGGAAGATTACAGGGACACTCCTCCACTGAGAAGATTGAGATTTAAGAATCAACAACAGACAGATAGGCCTCAAGAAGAAGAAGGATTCATAAGGGCAATTCCTTTCAGAATATCTTCAACTCCCAGGTATCAAACTATATCTTTTGGTTTATGTTATGCATGTAATAATTTTGGACATAAAGTTGTGAATTGCATAGCTAAGAACATGAACATAAACAACTTTGAAAGTCATACACAAAAGGGTTATCCAAGAAGGCCTAGTGAAACACAGAGAAGAAGTTAAAACATGTTTGAATCTTTGAGCACTAAAGTGGAATGTTACAAATGTAACAACTTTGGACACATGTCCAAAGATTGCAGAATGACAGTCCCTCCTAGAGAACCACAAAAAAATAACAACAGTGACAGGCAGGAACCTCAGAAAAGGACATGGATAAGAAAGTAGAATCATTATAGAAATGAAGAATGCACACTTGTACTATGATTCAAAGTGAATACAAAATAAGTTATTTAAATAATAAATTTAATGGAGAAATTAGAAGTGGGTTAACCCTAAAATAAGGAAAGTGGGCAAAGTGACCTAGAAGATGTTTTTAAGGAAGCTACTTGGAGAGTATAAATAAGAGGCAAGACTCTCTCATTTTAGATAAAACTCGAGAATATTGAATACCTATAGGTTTTTGAGGTAACCAAAGGATATCTAAGATGAATTTCTGAGGGAAGGTGAAGAAAACAAGGTTGAAATTCAAGGAAGGATAAATTCTTTTGATGATTCTTTCTAAGGTATGTTATTTACAGGTCATCTCACCATTTTCACAATAACGTTTTTTCTAAAATGATTCAGACCATGAAATTTCTATTCCATTGAGGAAACATATCCAAGTATCTGTTTTAAAAAATTTAGCTTGTGGGTCGTTGTATTTTTGGAGTTACACTCCATGGAAAATAGGGTTTGTGGCTAGTCCTAAAACTAGTCTAAAACAAGTGTTTCAGGTAAAAACATCATAAATTCTTCATAACAGATCCAAATTTAGTAAGACCAAATTTTTTGGTTAGATTACAGTCTATAGTATGATGTGAAACATTTTTAGATCGATTCAACAAATATCCCATTCGGGGCACACTCTACAAGGTTGCTCTCTAGAATAAGCTAGAATTCAACAAGGTATGCAATTTTTGATATAACTCATTTTATGAGAGGTTCCAATTAGTGACACCTTGAGTAATTGCATAAAACACTTTGAAGAACATTGTGTATCATTTTTAGATCTTTATTCATTATAGGTACAAAGTTATGATTATTTCAAGTTAGGGTTGTTGACTAATCCAAAACTAGGCATGTGAGACTAAAGAAAAGTTTGATGAAAATGATAGTCTCTTGTTGTTAAAGTTAAGGAAAGTTTGCAGGTATGTGATCATATACACTAGGTCTATTACAGAGTTACAAATCATAGTTGGATGATGAAATTGATGAGGGATTTTGGTTGAGGTACATGTTGGGTACATGGTTGAGACAAGTAGTTGATGAGTTGGCACATACATGAGGTGTATAGTTGATGACGATGGTACATATTGATGACTCATAGTTGATGAGTAGTTGACACATGATTGTTACATACTTGGTACATGGTTGGATGCACTTGTTTATGGTACAGGTTGATTATAGGTTGTTTGGTACAAGTTGGTGCATGGTTGATGCACTTGTTTATGGTACAGGTTGATTACATGTTGAGGTACAGGTTGATGCATGGTTCAAGTTTGTTGGTACAGGTTTATAGCGATATATCTCACAATGATAGTGTGACAGTGGTTCCATCATTCTACTTCTACTTCAGGGTGGTTATAGGGGGCAAGGACAAGTGGTTGTAGCCACCTTCGATTTGTATCCGAAGAACATAGGGGGTTGTAGCTAGAGAATTAGGGAGTTGGAGCTTCCCTCAGGTTGTAGCCTGAGAAACTATGGGGTTGGAGCCTCCTTCCAGTTCCAGCTGGAAAACAAAGGAAGTTGGTGCTTCCAATGAATGTAATTCTTCAAGAACGAAAAAACATTCCATGGTTTTCTCCCGCTTTGGGTTTCCACGTAAAACACTGGTGTACTGTGTATGTGTATGATTTCTCATTTGTTCATTGCTCATTATTGGATGATAATTATACATTGATATAACACTTGTATTATTTGGTTAAAAAAGGATTATAATTTCTCTATTACTGATTCACCCCCCGTCTCGGTAATGCAACATTAAGTACAAGGGACCAAGGCTAGTTTGCTTTATATATTATATGTAACTATGAAAAAAAGAAATAAACTTGAACATAATTTACATGAGTGTGTACATGGAGATAAAAGAAAAAAATGAACTAGATCATCAAAATACATATGTAACACCCTGTTTCCCCCAGTCTGTAAAAATAACTATATTGGCCAAGAAACTATGGCAGACTCAAAGATGTGAATGTGTGATTTTGAATGGACCTTAGTATACAAGGTCGATGAATGTAAATAATGTTATGAATATATGTTACAGGACTACTGGGAGGGGGATGTGCTGAAAAGAGACCACGATGGCTGATGAAAGGTGGTGGAAGGCACCTGGAATGGCAACGTTAACTTCCACCAAAAACCAATACTATATTTGGTCTTCACTGGCCCAAAGATCAAGAGTGGCTCACTGGCCCTGAAATGAATTACTCGCCAGGTTGGCAGGTGAAGAGGCTCCTCATGAGTTAATTAGGGATGGGGGGTCAACTGCCCATCTGTGGAAGCCTCAAACCTGACCACCATGGGGAAATTCGTGCCACACACAACCTCGTTTGAAAAGAAAAGGCAGGAAAGAGGTGTGGGAGGGGGGGCAGTCAGGAGAGAGATCGCAAGAGGGGAGAAATTGGAAGGACTCTGGAAAAATATACAGAGTGATTGATAAACATAGAAGAATGAGAGTAACCTTCGTTCTCGACTTCTGACGAACAAAGACTCAGTCTCATAGCATCGTGGTCTAAGCTCAGGGGTAGCTAGTGGTAAATCCATTCGGAATCGCTGAGCTATGGTTGGGTGGAAATGAGCACCCCTCTTAGCAGTTGCATCAAACCTGGTGTTTTTTCGATAAGTGTTATATCTCGTATCTTGAAATTAATATTCTGACATGTATGTTCATGGTTTGTGCAATTATGAATGGTTTCAGTATAAGACTGTCTGTATGGTGTTTTGATTAGAAATGGTGGCTATATGCTTATATTGGAAAGACCACTATATATATATATTTTGACTGCATGCTTATGTTGGAAAGACCACCTATGGATTATATATATATATATATATATATATATATATATATATGTTTTGAACAGATTCAGTTTTCAAGTCTGTTCTCGAGAAATTTATTCCCTTATTTGTCTCAAGTAATGCCTTGGATAGATCTCCCCACAGGGACACCCTTTTCGAAAGTATATCCAAGGATCTGTTGGAGGATTTTATGGCGTAAGTCTTAAAACCCTGCATGAGAGAGAGAATGGTTCTCTTAGATCCCGATATTTTGGTATTTCGGCATCCGAAATACCCAAGGGTGAATTCCCTTGTACTCACAAGTCCCGAAGTCACGACATGTGAAATCCTGAAATGATAGCGTGTAGCTAAATCCTGAAATTTCGGTATTTCAGCATTCAGAATACCCAAGGGAGAATTCCCTTGTACTCACAAGTCCCGAAGTCCCAACATGCAAAATCATGAAATAATAACGTGTAGCTAAATCCTGATATTTCGGTATTTTGACATCTGGAATACCCAAGGGCGAATTCCCTTGTACTCACAAGTCCCGAAGTCCCGACATGCGAAATCCCAAAATGATAGTGTGTAGCTAAATCTAGATATTTCGGTATTTCAGCATCCGAAATACCCAAGGGTGAATTCCCTTGTACTCACAAGTCCCGAAGTCCGGACATGTGAAATCCTGAAATGATAGCGTGTAGCTAAATCCTGATATTTCGGTATTTCGGCATCTAGAGTACCCAAGGGCGAATTCCCTTGTACTCACAAGTCCCGAAGTCCCGACATGAGAAATCCCGAAATGATAGCGTGTAGCTAAATCCCGATATTTCAGTATTTTAGCATCCAGAATACCCAAGGGCGAATTCCCTTGTACTCACAAGTCCCGAAGTCCCGACATGTGAAATCCCGAAATGATAGCGTGTAGCTAAATCTCGATATTTCGGTATTTCAACATCTGGAATACCCAAGGGCAAATTCCCTTGTACTCACAAGTCCCGAAGTCCCGACATGCGAAATATTGAAATGATAGCATGTAGCTAAATCTCGATATTTCGGTATTTCGGCATTCGAAATACCCAAGGGTGAATTCCCTTGTACTCGCATATCCCGAAATCCCGATGGAGGAAATCCCAAAACAATGGAGCATGTTTAGAGTTTGGTGTTTCGGAGTTTCAGCTCCCGAGAAACCCAGGTGTGAGACCTCCTGTCGTTGCATATCCCGAAATCCCGATGGAGGAAATCTTGAAACAGTGGAGCATGTTTAGAGTTTGGTTTTTCAGAGTTTCAGCTCCTAGGAAACCCAAGTGCGAGACCTCCTGTCGTCGCATATCCCAAAATCCCGATGGAGGAAATCCTGAAACAATGGAGCATGTTTAGAGTTTGGTATTTCAGAGTTTCAGCTCCTGGGAAACCCAGGTGCGAGACCTCCTGTCGTCGCATATCTCGAAATCCTAATGGAGGAAATCCTGAAACAATGGAGTATGTTTAGAGTTTGGTGTTTCGGCTCCCGGGAAACCCAGGTGTGAGACCTCCTGTTGTCGCATATCCCAAAATCCTGATGGAGGAAATCCTAAAATAGTGGAGCATGTTTAGAGCTTGGTGTTTCAGAGTTTCAGCTCCCAGGAAACCCAGGTGCGAGACCTCCTGTCATCGCATATCCCGAAATCTCGATGGAGGAAATCCTGAAACAATGGAGTATGTTTAGAGTTTGGTGTTTCAGAGTTTCAGCTCTCGGGAAACCCAGGTGCGAGACCTCCTGTCATTGCACATACCAAAATCCCGATGGAGGAAACCCCAAAGGGTAGAGTACCAATATTATTCTGGCTTGCTGTTAATTTCGATAAGCGGTTAGGTCCATTTCGGGTTTCGGCCCTTCGAAAGTCAAGAGAGAAAGGGATCGCTTGCCTCACGACTCCCCGTATCGCGATAGCAGAAGTGCCTTCTCGGTAAGGACTGTGAGCATAGCCATGGTCATATGAGGGACCTTAAAGTGAAAGGAAAAGAAAGTAAAAAATTTTCTAGCCAAGAGGTGGGTGTGTTACAACATATGTGAGACTGAAATCAAAAAACTGATTTTTGTATTGATTTCATTATGAGATACAAGGCTGAATTCTCTTTACAAACCCCTGCGAGGGTAGGGACAAAAATCAGATTTAAAATCCTCCGATGGAAACATACAAAAAGACTTTGACAACAAAAGAAAAATGAAGCTAAAGATCTGCATCATCTTGCCACAAAATGTTGTCACTTGACTGTGCAAAATATGATTCATCAATCATAAAATTTAATTTATAAACAAACAAGAACATAGACTACCAAAGATAAATCATACACCTTTAAAAGAAGATGCTGAAATATATGATTCAGTTTTGAATCCCGCTGCCTTCAATAAGACCCTGCTGTCATCAAGATGATTAAGCTTTCTAGTAAACTCAGAATGAATGAAAGATGAAAGTATCTCACTAGTATAGAACAAACCTTATGGCTAAAGTTCTCCTTTTATTTTCTCCCCTGTCTCTTCATTTGATTGAGCTTTTATTCCTTCTCAATAAGTTATGGTAGTTCAACTACCTTTATTTAGTTAAGCCTAATTATCTTAACAAATTAGTTGAGACAAATAATAATAATATATATAAATAAGGGTTTAATTAAATAATAACTAAATAGGTGGGACCCCTTGTGACTCCCTTTTTTATTTCTTTTAATAATCATAAAATATGAAATATAAAACCCCAATCATTTGATTCAAACATCCTCCTTGTAACTCCCGTTCTCATAATTATGATCAAATATTTTAATATCAACATAATATAGCATGACCATATCCAAAAATAGCATTATATCCATGTTGCCCAAAAACTGCCTAAATATATGCTTGCTGTCAAAAACATTGTCAAAGTAAAAAGAATGTCCTTAAATAAAAAACAACATTAATCATCATTAAAAACCATATTTACCGTGAGAGGCATTTGGCCTCCTTTCATTGCCGTCCCCTTTTGATCTTTTTGTTGGAGCCTTCGGCTGATTGGAACCTTGAGGCTGGACTGCACTGATAATGTGAGAAAAATCATCTTTGATATGAAGACGTGAAGAAATAGATTCAGAGGACTCTTTAGATGACTTGGAGGAAGTGGCCACTCCTTTTCCTTTATCTTTCTTAGGTTTGGGAACATCAGTTTTTAGCCTCTTACTTGCATGAGAAGACTACATGGGTGAGACAACATGATCATCTTGGGGATTTGGATTTTTTGGCAGTGGAGGAGGGGGTAATGGCAGAGACACAGTAGGCCAACCATGGTGAGGAGCAACAGGCTGATGGAAAATCTCTTGCCAACCATCAATGGCAGGCATTTTTGGCTGCATAGACACATGACAAGGAACCCAGATACCAGAAAATTTTTGATGTGGCTGGAAGAGAGGACTCTCAGGTCGGGGCTGGAGGATCCCATGACCAAATAGGTTGAATAACCCAACTTGAAATAACTGATTTAATTCCTATGGATCAACATCAAAATGTATTGAAAACCGTGGCCTTCTATGGCCCCTCTGCCAATTTCCTCTGCCTCTATTAACACCTCTGCCATTACTGCCTTTGCTAAAGAAGCTCATCCTAAATAAATATTCCAACATGTCATGAAAAAATCTTAACAATCCATGCATCAATACTCTACCTAAATAAAATCAAAAGGTTGGCTCTATTGTTTACCACAAAAACACATGCAATCCATCCATCAACATCTTAAAACTCAACAATAAATTTCCATTTGAACATGGAGTGGTAGGTGTTATCACTCCAAGGAACCCTTTGTGGTTGCAGACCAAAGGTGCTTGGTAACTTAAGAAATGAATGTTTTTGTATTTTGTAAAGGTGGATCAATGGGATAACTCAATTCAACTTATGACATTCAGACATCAAAATGATAAACAAATAGACAGTGCTCT
>ML833124.1:76376-89974 GCA_009831015.1 Picea engelmannii
AAAGGAACTGATTATAATGTCATGAACCAAACAATAGGATAACAACTATTCAAGGTTTGACAACAATATAACAGTGAAGAAGAAATATGAAAAACTGCCACCAAAATGGAAAGAAACCTGTGATCTGTATTAGCAATGAAAAATTCTGAGTACAAAGAGTATTACTGTATCCAGAATCGAACCCTTCTTTGATATCAAAAACATGCATTTATAGCCTCTTACAAACAGTTATACAGATCCTAAAAACATGGATCTGCATTTAATAAAAACAATTCTATTTTATCTAAACAACTTGAAATTAAAGTCCTCAACAACTAAACTAGATAGTCGATCTGTCTTCAGTTTCCAAAATAGCCATCTGCCTCCTTCAGCTCTTAGCATGTGCAATGTGGTGAAAATAGCAGGACACCTGTATGTGACTGTTCAATTTCCCAATGTTTATGGTCGATTTTTTAGGAAATGGTTTTGGATGTGTTACCAAAAATCCCTCGAATCCCTGATGTTGAACTTCTATCATTCAATTTCATAGTCCACTGATACACTGGCATATCTTCAGAGCCTGTTTGAAATGAACTGTTGTATTTTCGGCCTCAAAATTGCTTTCCCATCTTTCAACAGCGCAACCGTTTGATTTTTTCACGGGTTAGCTGTTGAAAGCTGTCACTTTCCACAGCTAACGGGTAATAGAATAGTAGCCTTACGCTGTTGAAAGTCCCGATAGCGCACAAAAAGAGTTTTCACCTTCAAAATTGATTTCAAACCAAAATCAGTGGGTATCCGATTTCTCACCTTGCATATTGACGACAACCTCAGCGAGTACCTTCAGATCTGGATGGTGTTTTTGCTTCAATTTCTGTTTCAATCTCCTTATTTGTCTTTTGAGGCGCTTGGTAAGACACCACAGGCTGTTGTAGTTTTTGGTGAGTTTTGTCTTCCTCTTCTTTTCTCTGACACTCTCCTTGGCCAATCTTTCAAATGCTACATTTGTCTTGGCAAAGTTATCAGATAACTTTTTATACCTATCCTTAATCACCCACTCCAAGACCTCTTGCTGGGCAATTACCTCCTTGAGATGTTTGATCTTCTGAGACTTATTTGATCTAGGGTTTTTTGATGATTCTCCCTGCTTTGTATGATTGAAAGTTTCATAGTTCTGTGCACATTCAGCTGATTGCTCAGAACTCTTGATGGCAGGGCACTGATCTTGCTGCTCAGATTCTGAATCTGAATATGGCAAATTAAGGATGTTCTTCCCTGTACTCTGCTGTGTAGGATGCCCTGTATTTTGCTGTGTAGTCTGCTCTGTGCTTTGCTCAAAGTTCAACTTTCTCTTCAACCTGTGAGGCTTCATTCTAGATATTCTGTCCTCTGAAGGTCCTGTCAAAGCCCTTCTTTTCCTTGAGCTGCTCTGAGGAGACAATTACTTCTTTGAACCTGCCATCTGTTCATTTGCAGTTTGATTCTGAGTTTCAAAACCTTCCCAGAACAGGAAATGCTCCCAGCTCCTCTCCTGTTGTTTCAATTCTTGCAGGATAATCAATTTTATGAGGCCAAGGTGACATAGAGTAGTTTTCATGCTCAAGGGTTGAGCTCTAATCCTCTTGCATACCTTAGTCAAACTGTGATATAAGAAATAAGGAAAATTGATGGGGGTCTTGCCTGTGAAGTGATCCAAGAGTTTAAATTGATACATCATCAATTTGTCATATCTTCCCTTTGATGTAATGTACAATTGGATGCCTTTGAATAATTCTTGCCATTCTTCATCTAGATATGAAACAAGCATACCTTTTCTCCAAGCTTTGTGTCTGTACCCCTCTTTCAGATAGACCCTGAAATCAAAATTTTTAGGAGCAGTGGTTTTAAACTAGCTCTGACCAGTTCTTGGCAATCCTGTAGCTGCGACAATGACAGCCTCATCCACTTTGATTTCCACAGAGCCGACGCGTGCTTTATTGCCATCGAAAGTCTTGGCGAAGGCTTCAGCTGTGGCCTGATGGCACCCAACTTGTAACTTTTCTACGAATTCCATACACCCTGCATTTGCAAAATGCTTCTGTACATCGGGGTGTGATTGTAGAAAGGATAATTTATCCAGTTCTCGCTTGAGTAGAGTGCCACTGCGTTTTCTTACCATTGTGCAGCTCAAAAACTTGAAAATTGTAACCCCTGTAACTGCCAGTCGAGCCGAGGTTCTGCGCTGTTGAAAGCAGTTCGGGCTTCGGCTCTGTTTTGAAACGAATGAACACTTCCACAGCATTTCGGAAGCAATTTATGATATGAAACCATTGTTTGATTTGATGTTGTCAGGCTGGCGGTACCTCCTCTGTACCTGCATCACATAACACGAACCTACCATCTCGGATGCCATGAGTGCTGTGCGTGAGTTCTGGACCGGATTCGAATTACAGTCATATCCTGACATGCATGCTTGAGTTCCTATCATTGCCCACTCCTATCAGCGCATGCCTTGGATTTACTCTGATGTGGGGTGATCATATCATCATTACTGTTATACGTGGATATCACGCACGTGATTCCCGCTTTGTTCAACAACGACCCGTGGAAAACGCCTCTGTCAACTGCCCGCTCACCACTTTCACCAGCGCGACACCCCTTGTAAAACCCCTGTTAGCTGCTGAAAGTATGCACTTTCAACAGCGCACCACTTTATAAAAGACACTCCTTAGCTGTGGAAAGTATGTACTTTCCACAACGCGCCACCCACGAACTTGATTGTCGAACCTTTTGAACTTTACCACTTTCAACAGCGCACCAACTAAATGAAAAGAGCTCCTTAGCTGCTGAAAGTCGATACTTTCCACAACGCACAATCAATTTTTGGACACAGGTTAGCTGAGGAAAGTAAAAATGAAAATTTTGGAAAGAAGACTTTATGGGTCAAATTATTTCCTTAAGACACACCAAAACCTAAAATTTTTTAGCTATAAAAACTCAAAAATATCTTGAGAATACTATCGAAGGCCATGCTATCCAGTTTGTTGAATTTTGTAGTGGATTGCCCAGATCTCTTTCTCTTCCTTGTGCGCTTTCCTGCATGTGTATGGACGTAGACTTCAATGACCCAGATCTTCTCCTCTCAGCACCGATCCAACGACTACTGTTTCTCCTTCCTGAGCACACACTCTCTCCGAGCCTTGGAAGATTTCGAATGCTTCAAAGGCTGAAACCTTTGTTGTTTATCCCGTGAGTCCATGACCTTTAGTCTCACCTACGTTACTAAAAACTCTACCCCCCTGAGCTTTGTTCACTCTGAAACCTCAAAAGGTTTCTTGACTTATGCACTCCTTGCAGGGTCCCTGCACACAACTGTGTTATCCGTCCTGAGCTTTTCCTACTCGAACCTATAAGGGATTCGACCCTTGCCTTCTCCTTCAAATGGAGACTGGTGCCCTCTTGGCAGCCTCCCATTCAAGCACTCCTTACTGAACTGACAGAGTATTTAACGACTCTGTGAGTGTCTTCCTCCTCAACACTTCTCCTTCCTCTAAACTCAGAATAGAGTTCTTCTGTGCACTCTATGCACTCGCTCAATGCCCTCCTTGCAGAGCTTCCACAGAACCCTCAATGATTCTGTTATCTCTATGCCTTCCACTGCACAATCTTACCTCCAAGGTGTACAACAACCTTGAGGTTTTTCCCTGGGTCTAATACTTCCTTTGGTGCGCCCTCCTGGCATGTCTTTGTCTAAATTCCATAGAATTCATAAGTGCACTCTATGCACTGGCTTGCAGAACCTGCAGTGTTATGTCATGCAACCTCTTGCATGAAGCCACAAAGAACCAGACCTAGAATCAAAGAACCCAACAAACAACAACTTCTATCTTTAACCTGCAAATGCATACAAACATACATCTACAACATATCATAAATGCATAAAGACATTCATCAACAAACACATAATAACATGCAGGAAAAACTGCTCTGATTGTATTAATATGAAATGCCTCTTTACAATGTGAGCCCAGATTGCAACAGAGTCACGAATTCCTCTTCTCTCTAACCTATTCTCTGTTATACTCTTCCCCCCGTCCAATCTAGACACAAAGAAGATCTTTTTACAAAGAGGGGCTCCTCGAGCTCTTCCCTCCATCTCACCAACTCTCATTAATTTACATTCAATTACATTGAATGGCTGTCTAGTCCGAATCAGATTTAGATCTCAGCCTTACAACCATTAAAGATAGTTTCTAATCACAACCTGTGCACATGCATGGCTTTGGCTCTTCGACCTTACAAACATTTAATACAATTTTTCAAATTTTGAAAATGAGAGGGCTGCGCCTCTCTCCTTCCATTGAATGCGATATAGATGTGCTGGCTAGCTGGCGCTTGATGACATTGGAGTGATTCTCCTGCATCACATAGTAGGAATTTGTCATCAATATTGAATTCAACATATTTTTATTGTATGTTAAAATACCTTTTCACAGTTTGATTCCTTCTTTTTATGTTCTCCAAGGAAACATTTCTTTGTTCTTCCAGGGATAACAATGCATTTATGCTTTGGGTAACATTGGAAGAATTTAATTCTTCGATTTGTAACATCAGCCGTAAGGAGGAAATATCTATCTTAGTAGGAAGAATAACCTCTTGACCATATATGAGCTGAAAGGTATTACAACCTGTACTTGCTTTGGTGGTTGTGTGATCTTGCCAGAGAGTATAAGTGAGAAGCGTGTGCCACTGCCGAGGTTTGTCTTCTATGATTTTGTTTACGATCCTAACCATATTATTATTAGTGGACTCTTCTTTCCCATTTCCTTGAGGGTAATACGAAGATGAAGTGAAATGTTTGACCCCTAACTTAACCATAAATTGAGTCAATTTTGCAGAAATGAAGGCTAGGCCATTGTCCGTAATGATCTCTAATGGAACGCTAAATCTGGAAAAGATATTAGATTCTAATAAAAAAACTACCTTCTCATATTGTGCATGTCGAAGAGGGACAACTTCGATCCACTTAGTAAAGTAATCAGTGGCTGTCAAAATAAATATATGCCCTATGGAAGACAGAGGATTTATAGGACCAATAAAGTCTAGGCCCCATTTAGAAAAAGGGAAATCTGGGAGGACAGGTTGTAAGGGCATGACAAAAAGGCATTCTTTCCCAACAATTTTTTGGCACTTATCACAAGATCTTATGAATTTATAGGAATCACAGAATATCGAAGGCCAATAGGAACCATTTCTTATTATTTTAAAAGCAACAACCTAACAAAAAAATGGCCACTGATGTGAATGACATAAGATGATGATCCATGAATTTCGTGTAACAATTTTTGTGCTTCTTCATCATTTACACATCAAAGTAACAAACCATCAACATACCTCCTAAACAAAAAGTCTTCTAAAATGATATACTTGGAAGCTTCCAGGCCGAGTCTCCTTCTCTGGTCATGATCCAACTCATCTGGACACTTTTGATACTGCAAATAATACACCAGATTTTTATACCAAGGATGTTCAGATATAACAAGATTTTGATTCTCAATATAAAATAGAGATGAAAGAGGATTATCTTTATTGTCAAGTTCTTCACTTGGTTCAGGATGCTGAGCTAAGTGAAGAGCTAGGTCTCATCCCTTGATTGTCTTTGAAGTCATGATCATCAAATCATGCTCCCGAATTTTGGCAAGACAATGTGCAATTTTTCCTGAAATATAAGTTTGTGAAAGAAAAAACTTGACAGCAGGTAAATGGACTTTTACCTGCGTGTGTTTTCCCAAAGTAAATTGGCAAAATTTTTCTATAGCCTTGACAAGAGAAAAATCATGTTTCTCAATATAAGAGTATTTGATTTCATCATCTGATAAACTCTGGCTCATGTAAGCTACATGTTTTTCATTGTCTTGGTCATCACTTTGTAAGAGGATAACATAAATTGCTTCCTTAGTGGAATTGGTATATATGATAAAATATTTCTCAAGATCCAGTTTCGCCATAATCGGTGTGGAGATGATTGCTTTCTTAATCCATAGGAAAGCATTCTTGACGTCATCTTTCCAAGAAAAAGAACGATCTTGCTTCAGAATATTATGAATTGGTTTAACCATGAAAGAAAAATCAGGAACAAACCTATGGAAAAAATTAATAATTCCCATGAAAGCTTGAACTTCTTTCTTGGAGGTGGGGGCAGGAAGGTTTAGAATCTCAGTAATCCTTTTGAGATCAATGCTTATCCTTGAATTAGAAACAATATGACCGAGGAGATTTCCCTTCATGACACCGAAAATAGATTTGGAAGGATTTAAAGAAATGCCAAATTTTATGCAACACATGAGAAATTTTCTAAGATGACCAAAATCATTCAAATGGTTCTTAGAATAAACAGTCAAATCATCAAGATAAACTTGGATAATTTTACTGATTAGATCGTCAAAAGATATCTTCATAGTTCTTTGAAAAGTGGCACCTACATTAGATAAGCCAAAATTCATGCATTCATAAGAAAATGTGCCCTAACGTGTAGTAAAAGTGGTTTTATACCTATTAGTCCTTTTTACCTTGATTTGATTATACCTAGAAAAACCGTCAAGTAAGGACATCATTTGAGACCTTATGACCCGTTGTAAAATAATTTCCATATTAGGAAACAGAAAGTGGTCTTTGACACTTTCTCTATTCAATGCATGGAAATCGACACATAATATGATGTGGCCAATATTTTTTTGCATAGGGACCAGATTTGAAACTCACTCAGAATACTTAATTGGAAAGATTACATTAGCTTTCAATAATTTTTCCAATTGTTTTCGAATAGTAGCTTCGACTGCAGGGTTAATAGGTCTTTGTTTTTTCCTAATTGGTTTTACCCCTTCGTTGATAGGAATGACATGTTGTATGAGAGCAGGATCAAAACCATGAAGATCCTCATATGACCATGCAAAAACATCTTGAAATTCACAGAGTAATTATGTGAATTTCACTTTTTCTTCATCAGAACATTGGGCACCTAATTTAATGATCCTTGGAGATTAGAATGTCCCAATATTCAAGGAAATGGTATCACCCACTTTCCTTTTCGACTCCTCTTCCTTATGTGTTTCTTTGTTTCCTACATCACTCGATGAAAATGGAATTTCTAAAGGAGTCAAGCCTTTAAGAAAAATTTCATCTTCAATAGATATGATTTCTTTGGGATTAAATGATTCATTTTGTATAAAAGTGCAAATGCCTTCATCACTTGGGAAAACCTGCCATGATTCTATGTTATCAGGGATGTGAGGATTATATAGAGATTGGAACATACAATCAAGTCTTTGAGGTAAAATTTGTTGGGTAGGAGATGCTTCAAAAAAAAACTGACCTATCAACCATTGAATTAAGTTCCCTCTTAACATGAGTGATGTTAAATGATAACATATTTGAAATGAGCATCCAAACAACTTGAGTATAATGTTTAAGTAACTTGTTTCTTGGTGAATAAATCTTATGTACAAGATTCACAACAAGTTCAGAATCACGAAAAACTATAAGGTGGCCACAACCAAGGTTATATGCATTTTTTATGCCTAACAATAAGGCCTCAAACTCGGTGGCATTGTTTGTGCAAGCAAATTCTAACCTATAAGAAAAATTGTGGATTTTACCTATAGGAGAATATAGAATGATGCTGACCCCATTACCTAATTCATTTGAGCATGAGCCATCGAAATGCATGTGCCACATGCCATCATCAAAATCAATTGGTTCAAGCATAGTGTCACCCTCATAAGAAAATATAGAATACACTCCCAAATCTTCTTCAAGATAGTTTACATTAGGTTGGGGAACGCTCTCTATATACAATGAAATTTTTCCTTCCCTAAGGACTGTAATGTTCTTTCCGTTCTGAGGGACAGAAAAATGTGTTCCATCAAGTGAAAGATATCCACCAGTTAAGGCTTGCCAATATCTTCCTAAAATAATTGAATAGTTACTTAGTAGCATATCAATTACTTGGATGTTGAGGGTTTTTCTTATCTCAGGATGTGCACACAAAACTAAGGTTACATATTTGATTTCACCTATAGTTGATTGCTACAAACGGTTATAAGAGATCATGCTTCTATAATTTTCATTAGTGCATGATAAGCCAAGCTCTTCCATGATAATTTTTGACATTACGCTTGGACCAGACCCAACATCAATTAGGAAACAATGAGATATTTTATCCATGATTTTTACAGAGATATAAAAAGGGGGATTTTTTACAAGGTTCCTAAAATTATGTACACCTATATTATTTTTAGTTGAATCCTCTTCCTTTGACTTTTCAAATAGATTGGCTATGGTATAAATTTACCTTCCATAAAGTTTTTAAGATGCTTTTGTTGTTCTGGGATGGAAACCATGTCCAAAAGAGTAGCATCAACTTTGATATTAGCCAATTGGTTAAGGATATTATACTTAGAAGAGGGAAGAGGAGAATACACTCCTTGATTATCTGAAGTTCTGACAGCTTGTGTATCGGTACTTTGAGAAGATGAGCTTGGGGTGGAAGAAGTACGAGGAAGATCATATTTTCCTTTGGCAGTGTAAGATTTATTCCTGGTATTGATTACCATAACATCTTCTGGTTCAACCCAATCTAAAACAACGATTGTGGTATTGGGCCTTTTGCCAAAGATATTATCTCTATCATTTTTCTTAAACTCACAAGTACTTTATTCATGATTTTATTCACATAAGTTACACCAACTGCGATACATTATGGAGTTTGGATGAAAAGTATTTTCATTAGTATTCCTAAAAGGAACTAAGGAAGAAGAAGATGCCCCAGGGGAAGAGGAAGAGGCATTTCATTTTTGCTCGTAAGCTATCATCTTATTGTTCATATCTTGCACGAGTTGTAGGAGGGCAGACACATCCGTTTGCTTGACCAAGTCTCCCTTAGGGAGACTTGTTCTTTCGAGTTGCTCCTTATATTCTAGGAAAGTATGAAGAGAGAAACCAAGATTAGGGACGATTTTAAGGATGGAAATTTATTTTAAAATGTAGAAACCTTGGCGAATCTTACTAATCCTTCATATGCCAACTATAAAATGTTTGGCAATATTTTTGTAAAAATATTCAAATTTCTAAGGATTTTATACAGTTTGTATAATATTTTGGCAATTTTTAAGGTAAAATAATTTTATCCTATAAAATTTGGGCGAATCATTTTTAGAATAGTGAATCTTCTTTTGGGAAAAACCTTGTAAAATTAGCTTAGGAGCGAAATTTAGCCCCTAAAATCATCCCTGGTCCAAGATTGTCAATAGACTTCTCTTAAAGTCTATGATGATAAAGGGAAGGTAATGCATTATAATAATGCATGAAAGAAACATGATTTTGAGGATGGATTATTTCATGGATTTGATTATATAATTTGGTTAAGCGAAGGTTAAAAGACTTAAGTCTTTTAACCTTCGCTTAACCAAATTATATAATCAAATCCACTACCACTACCCACATATGTCATATTGAAGGTGATAGGTATGGGTGTTAAAGGTGAACTGACAAAATTAGATAAAGTTCACCTTAGAGCACTTTCTTGTGTTGATAATTTTTTTTTCCTCCTTCCTATTTCAAAAATAGGAGTAGCTTTAGGGGACAATCCTCTTCTCCTTCGAGATATATGAGGATTAAAGGACATGAAAATGAAGACCAAAGAGGTAGGAAAAGGGGGGTTACTGTTGATTTCTGGGCTTCCTTTTCTTAACTTCCCAAAATTCATGAATACTTATGTCCCTTTCAATCACTTTCCAAGAGTGTTCAAGTTCAACACGAGTACTAACAGTTTCTAAAATAGTGTTGAATAAGGACAATGCAATGCTGGTTTGGTCATCAAGACCATTTCCAATATTGGTTTGTCTTATAATAGGTATTGTCATGGAAAAAATCAATCAAGGAGTATTCATACAAAACAAAAAAATGAAAGATAATCATGATACAATCAACCAAAGAGATATGGAATATCTCCCTAGTATGGTTGTCAAATAAATGTCGAGGAAAAGGTATGGGGAACCTTACTCAATCATTTTAAGATCTTGCTGGGCTAAGGCAAGATAGTTGGGAATGTCACCCGGGGTTTATAGCCTTAAAACAAAAAACAATCACTTAATCTGTAGGTATTAAGTACAAGGGACCAAGGCTGGTTTTTTTTGTATATTATATGTAACTGTGTGAATAAATAAATAAACTTAAACATAAATTACATGAGTGTGTACAAAATTTACATGAATGTGTAATTGGAGATAAAAGAAAAAAATGAACTAGATCATCAAAATACATATGTGAGACCGAAATCAGAAAACTGATTTTTGTATTGATTTCATTATGAGATACAAGGCTAAATTCTCTTTACAAACCACTGCGAGGGTAGGGACCAAAGTCAGATTTAGAAGCCTCTAATGGGAACCATAAAAAAAGACTCTGACAACAAAAGAAAACTGAAACTAAATATCTTGATCAACTTGCCACAAAATATTGTTACTTGACTGTGCAAAATATTCTCTATCAGTCATAAAATTTAATTTATAAACTGAAAAGAACACACAGTCTGCCAAAGATAAATCATACACCTTTAAAACAAGCTGCCGAAATATATGATTCAGTTTTGAATCCTGTTGCCTTCAATAAGATCCTGCTGTCATCAATATGGTCAATTCTTCTAGTAAACTTAGAATGAATGAAAGATGAAAGTATCTCACTAGTATAGAGAAAACCTTATGGCTGAAGTTCTCCTTCTATTTTCTTCCATGTCTCTTCATTTGATTGAGCTTTTATGCCTTCTCAATAAGTTATGGTAGTTCAACTACCTTTCTTTAGTTAAGCCTAATTAGCTTAACAAATTAGTTGAGACAAATAATAATAATATATATAAATAAGGGTCTAATTAAATAATAACTAAATAGGTGGGACCCCTTGTGACTCCCATTTTTATTTCTTTTAATAATCAACAAATATGAAATATAAAACCCCAATCATTTGATTCAAACATCCTCCTTGTAACTCTCGTTCTCATAATTATGATCAAATATTTTAATATCAATAGAATATAGCATGACCATATCCAAAAAAAACATTATATCCATGTTGTCCAAAAACTACCTAAATATATCCTTGCTGTCCAAAACATTGTCAAAGTAAAACGAATGTCCTTAAATAGAAAATAACATTAATCATCATTAAAAAATGTATTTATTGTGAGAGACATTTGGCCTCCTTTCACTGCTGTCCTCTTTTGATCTTTCTATTGCAACCTTAGGCTGATTGGAACCTTAAGGCTAGACTGCACTGATAACATGAGAACAATCATCTTTGAGATGAAGACGTGAAGACACAGATTTAGAGGAATCTTTGGATGACTTGGAGGAAGTGGCCACTCCTTTTCCTTTATCTTGCTCAAGCTTGGGAACATCAGTTTTTATCCTCTTAGTTGCATGAGAAGAATGCACGAGTGAGACAACATGATCAACTTAGGGATTTTTTTTTTGGCGGTGGAGGAGGGGGTAAAAGCAAATACATAGTAGGCTAACCATGGCGATGAGAAGCATGTTGATGGACAATCTCTTGCAAACCATCATTGGAAGGTGGTTCTAGCTGCATAGACACATGAGGGGGAACCCAGGCACCATAAAAGTTTTGATGTGGATGGAAGGGAGGTATCTCAAGTTAGAGTTGGAGGATCCCATGGCCAACTAGGTTGAATAACCCAACTTGAAAGAGATGATTTAATTCATGTGGATCAACATCAAAATGTATTGAAAATCGTGGCCTTCTATGGACTCTATGCCAATTTCCTCTGCCTCTATTAGCACCTCTTCCATTAATTCCTCTTATAAAGAAGATCATCGCGAGGCAATATTCCAACATGTCATGAAAAAATCTTAACAATCCATGCATCAATACTCTACCTAAATAAAATCAAAAGGTTGGCTCTATTTTTCACTATAGAAGCGCATGTAATCCATCCATCAACATCTTAAAACTCAACAATCAATTGCCATTTAAACAAGGAGTGGTAGGGCTATTGGGAAGATGAGGGGATTATAATGTGTGAAAAATGGTAGCATGGATGGGAAACGACCAAAAAATATTGTTCAAGCAAATGGAGAAGTAAAAAAAACTATATGCATATCCAACTTTCAACACCAGTCATCAACTTAGTCTTTTCTCTTTTGTTATTAATCCTTTCTCTTTTCAAAATGAATTTAAATTTCATAATAATAGAACAGGGAATGTTTAAAATGTATTTGGGAAGGCAGGTGGTTTATAATGTGAGAAAAGTGAGAGCATGGAAGGGAAAAGGACAATTATTGTTCTATTATATACATTAGTATTTTAAAAAAAATCATCATCACCATCATTTGCCAAAAACTTTCTCTATCCAATAACTCAAATCAAACACAATTTTTTTCATATTATCCAATATAAAACCCTAGGAAAGTTCCATGACGGTCAATTGCACCACTTTAATTTCCACTTCCTTTTCTTTTTATCAACAAAGTTCTTATAAAATATTGCTAGCAGAGTGATTTCAACAATTAAAACCAAACTACATCAAGCACGCATGGAAGGATGAGAACACCACATAGATCCATCATCATGACCTTAATACTTGCTGTCAAACTTGGTTTTGAAACCCCATGTGAACTTGGTTCTATTTTTTTAACATTATACAGTTTTCAAAATCGACCAAACCCCCATGGATAATCAACAATTGAACAAAGAATTAATGAAAATAACCAATCTTCCCACTGCCAGGTTAATCACTTATAACATACATCAAGACTAGACTTCGAAACTCATAATTTCCATACATTAATAGAAGAATCGAGGTCTTGGCGAATGAAAATTGAAAGTATGCAAATAATGAAAATTTCAGACAATATGCAGAGATCAAAGCTCGAGAGAGGAAGCGTATTAGATCACACAAGATCAGAGCATGCAGATATCCTTGGTTCAGTTAGAAACCAAGTATAAACCAAAAAAGATCATAAGAGATGATGCACAGGAGGCTCAGAAGAAATGATGCACAAAAGATGTCCATTATCATTACGGGACAAACCAGGACTGTCAGATCTGGGAGTTACAAGAGAAGGATCATTGGAGGATTGGTCAATGATTAGATCAAGTTGTGACCATTGGATATGAAAGCGCCAGATCAAGGGCATGGATTTATTGTGGAGCGTGAAGGGAGAATTAAACAACGCATTAATTCCAATCCCGCAATTAGTCTAGATCATCGATCATCATATGCTAAATAAATCTATGGTTGGCATCGATTCCACTACCAATGAGAAGTTTCCATTGCAGAGCTCGACGATAGTTTTAAACGTTGTGCTAGTTGGGACCCCACAATCATCCCTAACCGTTGATCTACTCTGGGAGAATTCTCAACCATTGGATCAAGTTGAGTGGAAGGATAGGATAAGCAAGGAAAAAGGGCCGAGATCCTGAATACCTGAATTCCTGATAGCCGTTGGATTGAGTTAATATTTTTCGGGTTAAATAAGGACCATCAGATCTAAAGCAGGAGCTTCCAAATGTTTCTCAGCCATTAGATCAAGATTTGATCTAGAGTTTTAAGTATTATTCGTTGATCTGGA
>ML833125.1:0-19990 GCA_009831015.1 Picea engelmannii
AGATCGGGCAATGGTAAGAATAACCCAGGTGCCTGAATCTCCAAGATCCCTCTCAATCTCCATAGATCTGAATTTCCCACTGAATTGGGTGCCCCACTGGATGACTGAAACCCTAGCTGGTTCGGCCCTGATGAAGGAGGCCTTGAAATGCTCTGAAACTCTCCAAAAATATAGATCGGGCTATGAGAATCCCATGGGAGAAGTTTCGAGCTCAGATCTCAAGCAGATCTCCCTAGATCAGAGTTTTACTGAATCACAGGACGTCCCCTATGGCTCCACGACGTCCCAATATGTAGACAAATATAGAATGATGATAACCCTCCAAGAAAGCCCTCAAATTGATGGTCATGCCCTTGCAAATAAAACCCAACTGTCGGAATGGCCCTAGGCCCTCAGGATAAGCTGGATCGAACCTCCCTCGATAAACTGACCCTGAGACTAGAATGGTGTGGAGGAGTCTTTCATCACTGAGACCAAGCTATGGAACAAAGTGAGTGGATATTTCACCACTGAGTTGCTCCCAAGGGTTTGTATAGCAAAACCCCCAAACTGAATGCTCAAGAGCAATAGCAAATGCTAATCCAAAACCAGAATGAGTAATAGGTGCACCCCAGCCTCTTACTTATACTTTTCCTTCTAATTCTCTGTTGAGTTAGGTTAACTCCTAGGGTTAATCTTCTATTCTTCTATTGAGTTATCTTTTACTCCTTTATCCTTTTCCTTTCTTAAGTCAACTTAAAAATATAACTTTTAACTTCTTGACTTTCCCCCCTTTAGTATGAGACTATGACCTAGTGGGGGTGCCCAGGCCACTGAGTCTCCTCATCACCTCTCTAAGAGGTGGGGGACATTACACTTAGTGATGTTGTTCTAAGAAGCATATCATGGGGGAGGCCAGTGCTCCCGTGTAGGACTTCTGTGGAAAGTCAACAACTCAGAGATAACTAACACAAGCTTGGGAAAACCCAAATGTTTCCAAGTTGAGGAGAAAAAAATACTTGTAGAGGTTACCTTTTCTACAATATATCGAATAATGCCCCTTATTTGGAAGGGTGTATAAGAAGGAATTCGATGCTCCATAATATCATTCCAATAAAAGGAAAATTCCCCAGGACTTGGAGGGAGCATACTAAGAGAGAGTGGAATTCCCCCTTGTTCAGAAGGTACAGGACTAGAAATTCTAAGGACATGGTCAAATGATGCATCACCCTCCAAAAGAAGAGTGGGATTGATCGAAGATTGCATTGGAAATGTCACTTCCTTATACTTGTCACTCTCCAAGAGAAGAGTGGGATCGACTGAACATTGCATAAACACAACCACTTCTTCAACCGTTGGTTGAACAATATGCAAGACAATAAGTTCAAGAGATGCATCACCCTAAAAAATAGGAGTGGTTTTGGTCGAATATTGCATCGACACGATTTTTGGTTGAATATGATGCGAGACAATAAGGTCAAGAGACACATTACCCCCTAAAGGAATAGGGGTGTCACTTGAATATTGCATCGGCACGACTGTTGTTTCAACTAGAGAAGGAATAGAATGTTGGGAAAGCAAAGACAACTCAAAACCTGAAGGCCCCCCAGGAAAGGACCACGCTTCTTGTACCACAGTAGTAGTAGGGCACAAACGAGTATGGTGATCTCCTTTGCAAATACTACAAAGGAAATTAGGATTACATATTATATGTCTACAATTATCAATCGTATTAATGCCCCCAACATGACTTGTAGTGGCTAGTGACATGCTCCCAACATGACTCGCAGAGGCTAGTAGAAAATCTCCAACATGACTCACAAAGGCTAGTATAAAATATGCAACATGACTTGCAGAGGTTGGTGATGAATGCCCAACATGACTAGCAGAGGTTGGTGATGAGCCTTTAATATGCCTAGCAGAGGTTGATAATGAATCCCCAAAATGACTAGCAGAGGTTGGTGATGTATGTGCAATATGACTAACATTGACTATATTTGTGCCCCCAACATGAATTACAACGGATGGTTGGTGGTCTTCAACATGACTTGCAGAGGCTTTTGACCAATATCTAGCATGACTAGTAGAGGTTGGTAATATAATTCCAGTATGACTTGCAGTGACTGGATTGGTGGTAGTTGGTTGTGGAATTTGAGACCAAGGTTACGAGAAAGACTAGTTTTGAGAAATTGCAGGCTAGGAAGGGTTATGGTATACAACATGGCATTGTCCAGCAGGAAAGTATCCTCCTCCAAACATATTCATAAAGGGTTGTAAGGGAATAATTAATGAGGAAGCCACTAGAGAAGAGGAAGCGACATGACAAGGGTTACTCAGGTGAGGATATATGTTTCCCCCAGAAGAAGTAAATTCATGAAGGGAGTTTCCCATACTATAAAACTGACTACCTCCAGATGAAACACCAGGGGACAGATGGACATATTCCATGGGAAAAGTGTTTGTAGGAACCAACATAGTGGAAGAAGGATAGATGGATGAGATGTAATAATTAGAATGATTGTCCATTTGATAACTTGCTCATGGAAAAGTGAATCTAGGATTGGATTCATAGGAAGGAATATTCCAACCTCCTACTGTAAGTGTTGGTTGAGGGATATGACTGCCACAAAATGAAAAGGGAGAAAAAGGGAGGCATCGTGCCCCCAGACCCAAAAATAGGATTCACATAAGAAGAAAAGATAGAGGATGGAAAATGTGAAGACATTTATGGCATACCATGAGAAAAAAGATTAGAGGCCCAAGGTATTGGTTGAGTATCATGTTTTGGCATACCACTGAGAAATAAAAAAATATTTGTTCCCATGGAATGAGAAAATACCATGGGTTGGGTAGTGCCAACTGACAGAGTCATGGGGGCTCCACTAACATTACCAATGAAAACTCATGACACAATACAAAATCCTAAGTCCAGCTAATAATCAAAGAGCAAACCAAAGTAAACAAAAAGGAGAATATGAACAAAAACAAGATAAAGTGGCTAAAAAGGGGCCTCCCTCCCTAAATTAGCTATGTCTCACCCAAGAGGGGCCTAAGACTCCCTTAAAAAGATCATAGGTATCATAATCAGTTATAAGGGCCCTTGTGGGCTTAAAAACAAAATCAATCAGATCCCCCCAGAGAGGTATTCCTCCATAAATATTGTGCATTGTCTGACCCTTATCTCACTCAAGGTACCTGCAGAATAATCGCTACAAGTAACCTATGTGGCTACCCATTTCAAGAAACTAAGCCACCACAATATAACTAATGCACATGCAAACAGTCGTAATCTAGGTCCATCGTATGGGTAGGGTATCAAAGCCTGAAATCTCGAAAGAACCACTTCTCACAGAGGTAAAGGTACTAGAAAGCCCCCATATACAAATAGATCACCATAAATATATCTAATGCTAAGAAGGTATTGTAGAGATATCTCCTCAACCAAATTCACATGACCTCATGCTTAACTCCGGTGTGAGTAGATCCTCTTGACATCACCAATTATACAACGAATTTCATTACTCCCTTAGTCAGAAACATATGTCGATTTTAATAGCCTTGGAGAAGTTTACTGACAAAATCCTATTCCAAGTCTCTAAATCTTAAGCTAGTTTGTGAACCCTAAAAATAAAATCGTTTCTAATCAATTTTAAATTTATCAGCGTTACTTTTAGAGGCTTTGCTTACTTAAAATACGTGGTCATGAAACTAATGATGATATGACTCAGAAAGTAAAAGAAACAAATATGAATAAAATTCAACACGAGGTACAAAGCAAGAGCTTGATGATTTGGAGGAATTCAGATGAAGAACATATTCACAAAACAACGACCCTGTGCATCTTTTGCATGCACCAGATGCAATCAATGCATGAAAAAGACCCTCTAAATAGAAGCCAATAATGAAATTGGTGACAAAGGTGAGGAAACCGCCAATAATACTAATGGAGTCCAAGACACTGCATGAATCTAGATGTGTGAATAGATTTGTTGCCATCGAACATAAGGGAAAGTCCCCAGTCAGTGACCAATGAGGAGATGTCGACTATTGGGTTCAAGGTTACCTAACCATAAGGAAAGTAGGACCAAGGTGCACTGTAGGACCTACAAATTCATGTAACTCTAAGACACACTAAGGGTAAGACTGACATGAAAATTCAAGCGTTCTGAGAAATGGATGACACGGGCTAATAAACATCCTTCGAAAAAGAGCATGAGACATATGGATGAATCTGGCAGCATAGACTCAATGATGAAACTTTTTGATGCAAGAGGAACCAATCAAGATCTCCATAAGGACTAGAAGAGTAACCAGTCGAGGGAGTAAACTCTAAGTAACGATCTCAACTTCCTAAGGCCATTCTAAACCCAAAATGTTTATGACAAATGGACTCAAAAGTTTGTGCTCTATTCAAAGGAGACATGAATGATGCCACCATGAGATAATATTATTTTCCCACTCATATTTTTTTTTCATAGTTAAATAAATGCTATGATACAGAGGAGGAAATGAGTGTCGTGAGTAAGAAACTAGTTCCAACAGTGGAACATACCTATGAAAAATGCGAGGGGGTGCATGTAGGATGGACACTTGAGGAAAAATTTTCTCTTGGGGTATAGGGTGTCAGGTTTCAAAGAATATAAACAAAGCTCTACTTGGTTGATGATGCAAAATGTTGAGGTGATAATATTATAATGAAAAAGAAAGAACCGACAATAGGCTCAATACTACAAGAAAGAGAATGAGATGCAATTACAACTTAACTCCAAAGAATTTCCTTTTTCGTAAATTTAGTCTACTTAGTCTGGAAAAGGGTTAAACTTATACCAAATAGACATCCTTTCAGATCCAATTTATGAGTGTGAAAGAGACAAGTTCACTCGAAAATATTTTTGGTTTTTGAGAGAGTTGGAAAAGAGATTAAACAAGACTCAGTGATGATGTTCTAAGAAGCATATCCTGAGGGAGGCCAGTGCTCCCATGCAGGACTTCTGTGGAAATTCAACAACTCAGAGATAGTTGACACAATCTTGAGAAAACCCAAATCTTTTCAAGTCTAGGAGAATAAAATACTTGCATAGGTTACCTTTTCTACAATATATAGAATAATTTACCTTATCTAGAAGGGTGTAGAAGAAGGAAGTCGATGCTCCATAATATCATTCCAATCAAAGGAAACTTTTCTAGGACTTGGAAGGAGCATACTAAGAGAGACTGGAATGCTCCCTTGTTCAGAAGGTATAGGACTAGAAATTCTAAGGACATGGTCGAAGGACGTATCACCCTCCAAAAGAAGAGTGGGATTGACCAAAGATTGCATCAACAATGTCACTTCCTTAGACTTGTCACTCTCCAAGAGAAGAGTGGGATCGAAAAAAGATTGCATAGACACAACCACTTCTTCAACTGTTGGTTGAACAAGATGCAAGACAATAAGGTCAAGAGACGCATCACCCCCAAAAATAGGAGTGGTGTCAATTGAAGATTACATCGACACGATTGTTGGTTGGACAAGATACAAGAGAATAAGGTCAAGATATGCATTACACCCTAAAGGAAGAGGGGTGTCAGCTGAATATTGCATCGACATGACCCCTGTATCAACTCGAGAAGGAATAGAATGTTGGGAAACCAAAGATCACTCAAAACCTAAAGGGCCCCTAGGAAAGGACCATGCTTCTTGTACCACAATAGTAGTAGGGAAAAAATGAGTAAGGTGATCTCCTTTGAAAATCCTACAAAGGAACGTGGGATTACATATTATAAGTATACGATTATCAATTGTATGAATTCCCCCAACATGAATCATAGAGGCTAGTAGAAACTCTCCAACGTGACTCTTAGAAGATAGTAGAAAATTTCCAACATGACTTGCATAGGTTGGTGATGAATTCCCAACATGAATAATAGAGGTTGGTGATGAACCTTCAATATGACTAGGAGAGGTTTATGATGAGTCCCCAACATCACTAGTAGAGGTTGGTGATGTATGTGCAATATGACTAACAATGACTAGATTTGTGCCCCCAACATGACTTGCAGTGGGTGGTTGTTGGTCTTCAACGTGACTTGCAGAGGTTATCAACCAATATCCAACATGACTAGCAAAGGTTGGTGATATAATTCCAGTATGACTTGCAGTGACTAGATTGGTGGCAATTGGTTGTGGCATTTGAGACCAAGGTTCTGGGAAAGACAAGTTTTTTGAAATTGAAGGAAAGGAAGGGTTATGGTATACAAAATGGCCTTGTCCGGAAGGAAAGTATCCTCCTCCAAACAAATTCATAAAGGGTTGTAAGGGCATCATTACCAAGGAAGCCGCTAATGAAATCGAAGTGACATGAAAAGGGTTACTCAGGTGAGGACATATGTTTCCCCTAGAAGAAGGAACTTCATGAAGGGGGTTTCCCATACTATAAAACTAACTACCTCCGGATGAATCACCAGGGGATAGATGGAGATCTTCTATGGGAAAATAATTCATAGGAACTGACATAGAGGAAGAAGGATAGATGGACGGGATATAATAATTAGAATGGCCACCCATTTGATAACTTGCTCCTGGAAAAGTGAAGCTAGGATTGGATTCGTAGGAAGGAATATTCTAGCCTCCTACCGTAAGAGTTGGTTGAGGGATATGAATTCCACAAAATGAAAAGGGAGAAAAAGGGAGGCATCATGCCCCTAGACCCAAAACTAGGATTCACATAAGAAAACAAGACAGAGGATGGAAAGTGTGAAGACATTTCTGGCATACCATGAGAAAAATGATTAGAGGCCCAAGGTATTGGTTGAGTATTAATATTTGGCATACCTCTAATAAATACACAAGGATTTGTTCCCATGGAATGCGCAAATACCATGGGCTGGGTAGGGCCAACTAAGGGAGTCACGGGGGCTCCACTAATGGTACCAATGAAAACTCATGACACAATACAAAATCCTAAGGCCAACTAATAATCAAAGAGCACACCAAAGTAAAAAAAAAGGCCAATATGCACACAAACAAAATAAAGTGGCTAAAAAGGGGCCTCCCTCCCTAAAGTAGGTATGTTTCACCCAAGAGGGGCCTTAGACTCCCTTGAAAATATCAAAGGTATCATAATCTGTTATAAGGGCCTTCATGGGCTTAACATCACAATCAGTCAGATCCCCCTAGAGAGGTAATCCTCCATAAATGTTGTGCATTGTTCGACCCTTCTCCGATTCAGGGTACCTGCAGAATAACCCATGCAAGTAACCTATGTGGCTACCCATTTCAAGAAACTAAGCCACTATAATATAACCAATGCACAAGTGAATAGTCGTAAGTCAGGTCCACCATATGGGTAGGGTATCGAAGCCTGAAATCTTGAAAGAACTGTCTCTCATAGAGGTAAAGGTACTAGAAATCCCCCATATATGAATATATCCCCAGAAATATCTCTAATGCTAAGAAGGTATTGGAGGGATATCTCCTCAACCAACTTCACATGACCTCGTGCATAACTCTGATGTGAGAAGATCCTTGTGATGTCACCAATTATACAATAAATTTCATCAGTCCCTTTGTCAGACACATATGTCGAGTTTAATAGCCTTGGAGAATTTTACTCACAAAATCCTATTCCAAGGCTCTAAATCTTAAGCTAGTTTGTGCACCCTAAAAATAAAATCGTTTCTAATCAATTTTAAATTTATCAGTGTTGCTTTTAGAGGCATTTTTTACTTAAAATATGTGGTTGTGCAACTAATGATGATATGACTCAGCAAGTAAAAGAAATGAATATGAATGCAATGCAAAGTCCTAACTCCAATTCTCAATAAATGATAATCTTTTCAAAAAACAACTTTTGATTAAATTATGAAATTTCAAATAAGATGTAATCTTTCTATACATGTACTAATATCAATGACAAGAACCCAAAAGATCAAATGGCAACAATGATTTTTTTTTATTTTTTTTTTTAGTATTTTCAATATAAAAGAATGAAAATGCAAGGACTAAACAACAACTTGATATAAATCTCCTACTGTATGTAAACATAGACAAACCAAGTATAATATCAAGAAGTAAACACCAAACCTAGGATGTAAGGACAATCAATGAAAAGGATGATGAGAAAGAAAAACCTCCCAAAAATTCAACCAAATAAAGGTTTCCTATCACTTTGTAGGCACTTAACTGTCATGAAAGAGACCTAAGAAGACTCGGGAACCATAAAAAATTACCCAACAAAGATCAAACTTAGAAATCAAGAAAACAAGGATGATGTATGTGACTTTTTAGGAGCAAAGCTTGTATTTACGCTTCCTACCGAACGACAGCTCGTGAATGTATGTGACTGTCAAGGAAAAAAACATGTATATGTATTGAAACACTTATAGGTTAAGGATAAGGCCAAGAAACACAGACTCAAAATGAACATAGGATTTCGAGAAATCTAACGACAAGAAACTCAAGATAAACAAGATAAATCAAAGGAGAAAAACACTCCAAACCTCGAAAAGAAGATTCCCTCCCTAGTATGGTCGCCAATTCTGTTACGACGAAAATCACTCTATGGCATGGGGTAAACCACAATAGACAGAAATTACTACAGAAATCAACTCTAATATCAAGTATGCTATATAAAAAAATATGCTAACAAGACAAGATAAATATCCTACCTCGTCTAAACGTTCGATGAAGTCCATCGTTGAGCACTTGACTCAAAGATATACACCTGGAACTTGTCCTCAAAAACCAAGATATGCAATCATATGGTGATAATATATAAATTTAGCACATATAATAGAATAATACATCAATATTCATAACAAATACGCCCATGGAATAACAATTCAAATATTTTCAAGACATTAATTGGATGAGAAAAGAGTATTTCTATTAAAATGTAATCAACAAAAGTGTATGGATGACAAACATTCATGGTGGCACTCTCATAACTAAAAAACTAAGTCCCTTCCATCTGGGCCTCCACCACTTCAATCCTCCACCAAAGGCAAGCTCATATAAGAGAGACAATGAGGTTCTTTTTCAAATAGGGAAGATCTTGAGGGCTGAAAAATGTGTTCAGACTTAAAAGGACAAAGGGATGCAGACTCAATACAAAGGGAATAATTTCTCCAGAGTAACTTTTCTCTCAAATTTGAATTCTTCTTCTCTCCACTGCTTGGATATGGCCCATTTATAGCCTTCAAATGGAACTAAAGGGACGATTCAGAACATTTCCAATATATGGAAGGTCAAGGATCATGGATCTTGTGATGTGACATGGAAACCCGACACCATTTTTTAATTTTGGGAAAAAAACTCGATGTATGCGGGCTATAATGGTGCAACCTGCATATACACATGTTGTATAGTTGTTAGGGCACATATATGCGGAAAAATACAATTTTTAGTTGTAGGAACTGCAAAAAAGGGACTTCAAGTCTGCATAGGGAAATGGAAAAGGCCTTCTTAGCAAGTTGCATGGGGTGATGCAAATCTTTCTATAACAAATATCAGAATTGAATCTGATGTGCCAAACCCCCTTTTTGTCTCTTGAGATGCATGCATGTTGCTCCTGAGATGCATGCATAGCACATGCAAAAACTTATCCATATGAATCTTGAGATGCATGCATGATATATTCCATATGAAATTCATAAAACAAATTTGAAATGGATTAAACATCATCTACAATTAATGGAATAAGAATTTGTGCAGATAATTGTGTAGAAGACTATTCAAAATAAGAGGCTTGATCTTCTGATGGTTTCTCTTCTGGATCTATCTTTTGAATCTCCTGCATGAAATTTTCACAATCTTCTTTATTCCCAAATAGAATATCCAATATGTTCCATATCTCATTTGGAGTTGAGTCTTGTGATTCATCATATAATTGGTGGAGAATTTCAGGAGAAATAGACCAGAAGATACATCCTATCACTAGCAAATTTGGGTCATTTTATGACGACTATTTCAACATTATGTCGTGGATATTGCGACGAATTTTGAGTCTCTGAAACGTCATTTTATGGCACATGGAAATTTCGATGAACTTGAATTAATGTTGCAAGAGCGACGAACCTAGGGAATTTCTCACAATTGCGACAAAAAAAGAAATATCATCGTCAATATGACAATTCAGGCAAACTAAGTGAAACCAACAATTCGTCTCAATTGCGATGACCATTCGTCTCAATTGCGATGACAATTTTTGTTGTTCATGTAGAAAATTCATCATAGAAATTGATATTGTCGTTGCACTTGAGACGATATTGAAACCAAGAGTTTTTCTCAATCGAGACGACCATTGTGAAGACAATTTTCGTTGTCCATATAACAAATTCGTCGCATCAATTTGTATTGTCATCGCACTTGCAACTAAAACTATTTTTTTTATATACTCATTCATCGCAGGAACGACACCATTACGATGATAATTTTCATTGTCCATATAGAAAATTCATCGCATCAATTTTTATTGTCGTCGCACTTGCGACGATAGTAACATAAAAATATTTCTTTGTCCACCTATTTATTTTAGGTCATTTTTAACGGTCAATTTTAAGGTTAGGTCAGTCGTCGCTCTTGCAATGGATAAACTACAACCTTCACTCTTGTGACGAACATTGACCATAATAATTTAGTCAAACTACATGTGTCACGATAGCGATGAATACAGGCTGGATTTAGAAAAATTGAACTTTTTTTCTTGCATTTTGCGACGAAAGAGTACTTTCATTGCAAATTTTTCAATATGTAGTAGTGTATGGCTATATCTTGTCTATTGAAAAATTCATTTTTCTCATCAGTGGAATCAAGATCTACTTCCATTAGCATATTTATTTGGTACAATCCTCTGCATCTGAGCTAAAACAGAATTTTTGGCTCCCACTCCAAATAGTTATGAGGTGTGAGAAGTATTGTCGGCAAATAAACCATATTTTCTGCATTCTTCAATATCCAGTACCTGGAAAAAGAGTCTGGTGTGTCTTTTTCCTAGAAATCCATCGGCTTTGATAACATGTAAATGTGTTGAACCTACACATAAATATCTAGCTAGAAAAAGATAGAACAAACAACTTGTAAAAACAAGAAAAGAGAAAAACGAGAGAGAATGAATGGAAGAATTCTATTAATTATATCCCATAATCAAAGAGTGAATAATTTACAATATATATAGGTTACATGAGTAACTAATGTGTCATAGTAGTGATCTAGAGAGATATAGATACTCACTGACAGACACTGGAGTGAATTGCCACCTAGTCCTAGTTAACTGATCCATGCAATCATCAGTTAACTGAGACACATGTGTGGAAGTGAGATAGACACATACAAATGGTGGTTATAAAACCAATGTTTCCGTGCATGAGTGACTTCCACTAGTATAACTAAGTGTAACTAACTTTGAGGTGAAGAGGAATGCCCTATTTTGTAGGGGAATATTCTCTAGAGAGAATATTCTCATCTAAGGAATCGTTCTCAACATTGAACTATCAAACTTAGGAAAATGATTCTAGGTGAGTGTGTAATATCTCCAACAACAGGTTGTAGGGTTATGTATCATGAAAAAGGGTTAGAATCAACAAGATGTCTATCTCTTAAAGTCACACGAGATGGTAAAACCTGCAACAAAGTTGTTAGTCTCCTAGTATTTTCCAAAACTCCTACCAATAAAATAGATCCTTAGGGTTGTATATTTATCTATCCATAAGACAAGTTTAATTAAATCACATGAAAATTATCTTGCAAATTAAGGTTTTATAAATGGATAAATCAAGAAAAAATGGTGTTGGTTGTGGAGCCTGATTATCTTCCTGATTCAAAATTTTTTTGTTTTCATTTGTGTTTATACCCCATGAAGACTTTACACCCCGAAATATTGTACACCTCTCCATGCGGGGGAGTTGCAGGGGGGGTTTTCCCCCCTATGGGGTTCTAGGGGGCGATACCCCCAGCTAGGGGGTGTTACAAATTATTTTTGTCATCCCTATGAATGTTAATGATGTAAACCTATATGTTTCCTTCAGAGGGGTCAGTGGCCTGAGTTCCTGAAGAGAGAAGGGAGAAGAACTTTTCCTGAGAAAAGAAGTTGCATTTTCCCTTGTAAAAACCCTGTAAAAAGGAAGTTCCCAGGTTGCTATATAGGCAGAGTGTGAGAATGGATGATTCTCATAGGTTTCACCATATCTAGGGTGCGACATGTTTGCAGGTTTCTCTATAGTTAGGGTGTGAGAATGCCTACACGTGGGAAAAACAATCGTTTTCTTGAATCTTTTAGAAGGAGAAACTTCTATGGTGAGGTGGCATCCAAATGGTTTGGATCTTACTCACTTTCATGATTTAGTGGGATCATCCTAACCTCCTCACCTTATCCTCTTCAACTTATAAAAGGAGAGGAGTTCTCATGGAGAAAGTTAGCTTTGGTAAGCTTTGGTTAGATTTGGAGCTTTTGGGATTAGCTTGGATTGGATTGAGCTTTGGAGATTTTTAGCTTGGCTAGATGAGCCACTTTGTCAAGATAGATTGTGAATATTATCAGATCTGTGCTCTCAGAATTCCTGGAGTGAAAGTGTGTCGGGAATGAAGGACAGTTGGAAGGGACCTTACGACATCAAGGCCATGCTTTTAATCTCTCTTCCACATTTAATATGATACAGTAATACGATTCTTTCCTATAAAGCTTGTTGTGTTTTGTTGTATGATTCCTTGATCACATACATAGGTTTATATTGATTTTATGCTATTACTATCACTTTGGTTGGTTGCGTTCTTTTGCAGGATCATCATGGTATGAGAATTGGAACGGAGCTAGGATGGTGATGGCGAGAGGAAGGGACATTTAAATGGTATGTCACTCATCCCTCTTTAGTTAGTAAATTCAATATCTAAGACTTAAGGAAAGCGTCATGTTCTGGTGTGTTTTGTTCTAGATCTAGGTGGATCTAGGGAGATCACTTAGTGTCTGCACCTACCGATTAGTCCGATAACAGGGGGTCTGGGGGCAAGCGGGCCCCTATCATTGGTTCAGGGGAGAAGCATCGGAAGGAAAATTTTTCTTGTAAATGTATATTTTAATTTCATAGTAAATATGGACCATTCATTATAAGGTTGCAGATCTAACGGTAGAAGTTATGTTACAGTTTTTTTCCCTAGAAGGAAACCCTCTTTTATAAGGGAAATTATATTGCATCTTTGTATCTTATAGCTTGTGCATACAGATGTATGGGGACCATCTCATGTATCATCTCTTGGTGGCTCTCATTATTATGTTACTTTTATTAATGATGCAACTAGAAAAACTTGGGTTTATTGCATTCAACAAGAATCTGATGTTTTTGATACTTTTAATAAATGGAAAGATTTGGTTGAGAATGAGATAGGAAAAAGGTTGAAGTGTCTCAGATTAGACAATGGAGGTGAATATCATAGAAAATATTTTTATGATTATTGTTCATACCATGAGATTCGTAGAGAGAAGAAAGTTCCAGGAACACCACAAGAAAATGGTGTGTCAGAAAGGATGAATAGGACAATCATGGAGTGTGCAAGGAGTATCAGATTGCATGATGAGTTTCCCTTATAGTTTTGGGAAGATGTTGTAGATAATGTTGTTTACTTAATAACAGAGGACCTTAAATCTCTTTTGATGGTGGAATTCCAGATGAGGCATGTGTTATCACTGAAATTTTATCTGCACATGGTTACAGAAATCCAACATCTCCAAAACACCTATTAGTTCATTCATGGCCCAAAAAATGTGTTTCCAAAGGGAACAAGCTATACAACTGGTTATAAAATTAGTATGCGCTCAGAATATAAAGGAATCATGCGCATGTGTTCTAGTCGAAAACACAGGGAAAGAGCAAATGTACCCGATGTGCGATTGTGGATGCAAAAAGACACGCACACCTCAGAAAGGCGCATTAGTGATTCTGGTGGGCCTCCCACCCACTTCTAGTTCATATCCCAAGTCAATTTGACCCCCAAATCTAAGTTGAAGCTGAGTGGGGGGATGGTCAAATACCTAAAGGTGCCTTAAAGGGCCCCTTGTTCACACTAAAGACCGGTTGCATAATGCCTCAAAGCTTTGCTATAAAAAGAGGCCATGGGTGCACTAGATTTTCAAAAATCTATTTGTATTTCTATGTTGCCTCTATTCTCCTACAAGAAACCACTTTCCTCATTAGATCATATAAGCACCATTTCATTGGGCTATTCACATCACCTCTTGAGTGAATGAGATTTGGATTTCTTCACCATTTCTTTTTAGTTTTCTATTTGTAAGAAGATATCTCTCATTGGGGGTTCAAGAGCCCTCTCTTGGAGGAAGAGGAGACCCATAAGTCTCCCTTTCTCTTTGGTGTTTTCCCACTAATACAATCTATCCATTGGTGGCATGAATATTAGTCAATCGTTTGGTTAAATTTTTGTTATAATTCCCTTATGCACTTTAATTTAGTTTCTTTAATTGGTGTTAGCTTAGTTGTTTGTTTATTTCTTGTGTCTTATATTTCAAACTCTTGCACTAACTTTTGTCTTGTCCAGCTAACCCAATTGGACTTGCAAGTGTCCCTCTTTTGCTCATTCATGTGACGAAAAGGATACAACAACATGGACAGGTAAAAAGGTAAACTATTCTTTTTTTAAGACTTTTGGTTGTGAAGCATTTGTCCATATTGATAAAGAAAATAGAACAAAGCTTGAGGAAAAATCCAAGAAGTGTACCTTTATTGGATACGATGTTAATGATTTTGGTTATTTCTTATGGGATTATGAAAATCACAAAATAATTAGGAGAATAGATTTCATATTCAAGGAGAAGGTCATGTACAAAGATCAGTTGCAAGGAAAGATACAAGAAAAAGAAAAATGAGAATACACAGTTCTTGATGAGATCACTGGAAAACAAATTCCAAAGTTACTAGAAAATAAAAATGTACAAAAACAGGAGAAGAAGGTACCTCAAAATCCTATAGGTGTTGTTAGAATATCTCCCAAGTTAAGTAGACCCCCAGAACGATACTCTCCTTCATTGTATTATTTACTGTTGACTGATTCTGGTGAGCTAGAATGTTATGAAGAGACCATGCATGTAGACACTAAAAAGAAGTGGGAGAAAGGAATGAAAGAGAAAATGGATTCCTTGGTAAATAACCAGACTTGGGATTTGGTTCAGTTGCCTGCAAGAAAAATATCATTGCAAAATAAATGGGTTTACAAGTTGAAGGAAGAAGATGGAGGCAAAAATCGATACAATGATAGACTTATTGTATAGGGGCTTGCACAAAAGAAAGGTATAGATTTTGATGAAATATTGTATCCTATTGTTAAGATGACTTCAATTAGAACTATTTTAATTCTTCTGGCAGTAGAAGATTTGCATATTGAACAGTTAGATGTAAAAACAAATTTTCTCCATGGGGATTTGGATGAAGAGATTTATATGAAGCAACCATAGGGGTATAAGGTCAAAGGGAAGGAGAATTTGGTATGCAGGTTGAAGAAAAGATTGTATGTCCTAAAGAAAGCTCCAAGGCAGTGGTATTTTAAGTTTGACAGGTTTATGACAAAACAAGGTTATAATAGATGTCATTCTAATCACTGTGTTTATTTTAAAAGGCTAGAAAATGGAAGCTATATTATCTTGCTATTGTATGTAGATGACATGCTTGTTGGAAGTTCTAATATGCAGGATATAAATGTGCTCAAGAAGAAATTAGCTAATTCATTTGCAATGAAGGATTTGAGTGTTGCAAAGTAAATCCTTGGTATGAGAATAACAAGAGACATGAAAAATTGCAAATTGACATTGTTTCAGAGTGAGTACATAGAGAAGGTGTTGGAGAGGTTTAGGATGCAGAAAAAAAAACCAGTTAGTACACATTTGAACAACCATTTAAAATTAACCAAGGAAATGTGTCCCAAGACATAGGAGGAGATAGAATACATATCTAGGGTGCCTTATTCATCAACAATTAGCAACTTGATGTATGTGATGGTTTGCACAAGACAAGATATTGTACATGCAGTGGGAGTTGTTAGTAGGTATATGAACAATCCAAGTAAAGAACATTGAGAAGAAGTAAAATGGATTCTCGTGTATTTGAAAGGTACTGCTACTCATGCATTATATTTTGTAGGTTTTGTTAGCACTAGAAGTCACCTTCATATTGCATTGAAGGTAATCCCAATACCCATAAGGTTATATGTCACTATGAATGATTTTAAAGAGGTCAAATGGATAAGACTCAAGATAATATCATTTTAACTCAGAAAACTGGACTGGTATGCACAAGCAATTTAGGTCTTGGTAAACTTCAGTTAGTAAGTTGTAGTAAAGGTGAGTAGAAGGAATACTTTGGTGAGGAAAGTGTAGAGGTATGTTATGGACATCAGGTATTCAAGCAACATAATGAGGAAAAAATTCAAACAGAAGATCCTCTTAGATTCAAAGTTTCAGGAAACTAAAGAACACCATAACAAAACTGTAATAAAAAATCCATCACAATACAGCTATAACAATCCATGTGAATCCTTCAATCATGGACACTTCAATATCAAAGGCAAATAAGATGAAGAAGAAAGATGACTTATATTAAACAAGAAGTCTCAATTCCTATACATAACCAGAGAACCAATGTGCTTCATCAAAACATTACAATGCGGGAGCCTTGCTCAACCATCAACCTTAAAAAAATATCAAAACTGCATATTTATACTTAGACTGACTACAAGCACCAGAGGAGTGATCGAGTCAAATATTTCAAGGCTTTATGTCAGAACCTTCTCTGTAGACTGTGCATGAAGTCTTCTTGTCAGACGTGAGCTCTTTTGTCTGGACCTTATCTGTCAAATTGCACATGCAGATCTCTGTCGGATGTGATCTTAGATCTACCAGTCCTTTCTGGATTTCCATTTATGGGGGGAAGAATATGTTTCAACCACCAACCCTACTTTAATTAACTGTTTCATTGGGACCAGGACGGGCAGAGTCAACGCTTCACCTTGAAAATGTGTTGGCCCCACTTTAATCTTTGCCACCTGTGTTTGTTGGACATTTGTAGAATGAACTGGCATGTAAATCTGGAGGAGGACAATGGTGAGTGAGAGAGGTGTTTAGCGTAAACTCATAGGCTGAAATAAGTGAATGAAACCCATGTGTAAGGCCCTGATTGGTGATGAATGGGAATGCATGAGCACAGGCACTGGGAGGAACTGAGGTGTAAAGGCACGAAGGTGATGTGGCAAGGGGAAAGGACGTGGAGGCAGAGTGGTGTGATAGGTTGGGGTGCAAACGATAGTAACAATGGAGGTGACATGGAGTGTGAGTGGAAGACATATGTCAGGAGGTAAGAGGGGGAGAAAATAAAGTGGGGAAGGGACATGCATGTGGTCAAGGAAGTGGAGGATAGATGGCAATGGGAGAACGAGCAGTATGGGAAGGCGGTTTGGTGGCTAGCTCAAAGGGGGGGGTAGTTAGTAAAGCGTGGGGTGGGGATCCGATTTTTTGAGGAGGTGACATGATAGTGGGGGGCCTGCATGAGAAAACCACCAACTTAGACCCCAACCTATTAAAGGTATAAAGGTCGAGGAGGGGGGTCCGATATTGGATGCAGACCATAGATATGAGTGTGCCTTGCTCAACCACAGATATGCGCATGATCTTTAGCCATGACATGGCCAAAATGCCAAGTCTCCAAAGACTTAGGATAAAAAACATAATGTGGGTCACACCAAGCCCCTCTTTCTTGATTTTTTCACCAAGGGGTTATTTCCTAAGGAAAAACCCCATTTTATCAAAAACTTGTGCTAACATAGGTCCCATAGGAGATAGAGACCTCCCTGCGAGGCTCTAAGAACTTCATTATCTTTAGTGTCTTATCCATTGGGCTATGGAGTCGACTATAAAAAAAAAAAAGAATGATATTTACAATGGCATGAAAATCCACTCATGGATCAAACAAAGAACTTTGTCAGAAAATTCCCATTTACAGGGCCACCAAAGACTTCAACATCCTTCAAATTCTACAACTTGTAAGTATTATTTGAAAACACCTCGAAAATTTTGAAGGGACCAATCCACAATGCTTTGAATTTATTGTTCTTGCCTTTGTCCTACCTGGGTGAATCCCATTTGAATACTAAATATCCAAGCTAGAAATCCTCTTTACTTACCTTTATGTTGAAGGCCTTCTTGATCTTCTGTTGATGGTCATGTGCTTCACCCAGTAACTACTCTCTATTATGCTGCACTTCTACCAGCTATTGTATTCTTCTGATCATATCATTAGGTTCTCCTTGGCATTCTTCGGAAGAAATTTTCCACAGGCAAGGCAAGATGAGAAGGAAAGATGGCCTCAACTCCATACACAAGATGAAAAGGAGAGACAACAAGAGACCTCTTTGTTTTCACTCTATCATCCCACAAAGAAAATTTGAGCTTTGAATCCCATGATTTCTTGTTGTCCTCTAACAATATTTTGATGATCTTTATAAGGCTCTTCTTAGAGGATTCTTCCAATCCATTTGTTGGTAGAGGGGCAGACCCAGGGTTCAATGATACAACAATGCACCAACAAAACCCTAACTACCGGCCCTTTCGGCAACACCTGTGAAGTAGATGAAGTCTCACCCAAGGTAGAGGCAGGGGTGGTTGCAGGACTCAAGTGTCTGCAACCATATCTGGGACATAGATCTATGATTATAATACTTAATACAACTCTTTGCACCGTCAGTTCCTTAATATGTAATCACTATTCACTTCCCTGATACAACAAGGCTTTGCAGTATTCACATCAATCTATAGTATTCAAGCACTTAACATATACAAATGGATTAGAATGAGCATATCAAGCACTAAACATGACTATCTCGATCAGATATAACATTCTCACATATGATAAGCACAAAGCATAAATATATCTATCTAAACATATCAGATCACTTAGCATATAACATATGAACACATCAAGACAAATCACAAAACACATAACACAGTGTTTACATGGTTCACCCCCACCCTAGGGATATGTCCACCAACTCTTCTTCTTTATTGTCTTCAATCAATCGGTTACAAGCACAGAGCCTCAAAACCCTTACTTTGCATAAGACAAAATATATGTGCAGCTCATTAGATCCTTCTTCCTTGTGCTATAGCACAAATCCTTCCACAGTCTCTCATAGGGACTTGCACTCATCTCTGCAAGTCTTACACAGGATGCACAAAGCCTTGATCACATAGACTCAACTCTTGGAACTTAACCTACATCACATAGATGTTGATTTCAATACTTCTCTATATGGCCTAGACATCTATATATACATACAAAATAGGCCTAAACATGGGTAAACCCATGGGATGACATCCCCTTCCTGTTACATATTCCCAAAAACCCAAAAAGGGGCCCAAAATGGGGTCGAGATCCCGTGATCTCCACTTCGTCTTGTGCTCCACCTTCCACAGGCTATCGAAGTCTCAGAATAGGTCAACATGACCAAAAAACTCCCAAAACTTGGTCAAGGGAAAACACCATTCCCTTCGGGGTAGTAAGGAGTGGACTGAATCAATGCAATTTCAAACTATTCACAAAACTGAATCAATGGTTCAGCCTTGAAAGATGCATCATTATTAGTGAAAATTCTATTCGGACAACCAAATATTGCCATAATACCCTCAAGAAAACCAATGATTACCTTGTGGGAAGAACTAATTGTGGGGATGGCTTCTATCCACTTGGTAAAGTAATCTGTGGTAGTCAAGATCCTCCTATGTTGAGCACTTGAAGCAGGATGAATTTCCCCAATAAAATCTAGACTCCACTGCTAAAAGGGTATTGAAGCTACCACAGGATTCAATGGAAAAGACTTGAGTTGCTACTTTCTAGAGAATTTATGCAAGATACCAGATATATAAAATATGCAGAACAGAAATGAAATGCTAGAAATAACAGAATAACAGTAAAATATCCAGCATAATCTTCACAATACACAGAAATGATTCACGAAATAGCAACAGAAATAACACTTTGAATC
>ML833126.1:0-10320 GCA_009831015.1 Picea engelmannii
TAAGTTAGATTCTTATATTACCTTTCATAATAAAAAATTACATCATAAACCAGTGACCTAGTGCAGACGCTGCCGACGGAGGAAACTGATCTGTCCACCAGGTCTGTAGAAGTTGAAAGATATGGCCAAAATGCTGATAAAAGTTGACATAATAGAGTTGGGAATGTAATTAATAATAAAAAACCATGGACACCCGAAACTAGAGAGTAATATGCTCTGACTAGATATACATAAACCTAAAAAGAAACAGGACAGGTAATGATACTTATTTGTCAATGGGGTTACTAGGAGAAGCTTGCTTGGAAGAGCCTGACCATTCTAGGATTATGACACATTGAAGAAGATCTTTCTGGACAGGTAATGAGACTTATTTGCCAAAGGGGCTGCTAGGAGAAGCTTGCGTGGAAGAGCCTGACCATTCTTGGATCATGATAGATTGAAGCAGATTTTCCTGACTGCACCTTTTATTGGGGTCATCTGAGTCTGAATCCAACAAACACTCAATAGTTTTATCCATGAGTTCTTGTCTGAATTTTTTTCTCTGCGTTGTCTTGTCTTAATGTAATGATCATAATGATCAGTTGACGTCGGTCGTCAGTGAAGCCTGCTTAAGGAGGCATCTTTGTATACGAATTTGGATCTTCCTTGACCGCACAAGAGTGATGAGCATGGAAAAGACTAGGGGAAGGAATGGAGCACGTGACCTTGGAGTGATGAGGGTGAAAAGGACTGCAGATGGCGGAACCAAGAGGAGTGATGTAACGACCGGGATAGAAAAGTTGTTATCCATGGAGGAGTGATGAGGGTGCAAAGGACCGCAAATGGCGGAACCAAGAAAAGGAGAGAAAATGCAACGACGACCCCTAAAACTAGTAAATATCCCAACAAAACGATGGGTTTTACCCTTCTCACGAGGCATGAAGCCAATCTAATGGCCACATAGAACAAGCTAGAGAAAAAGAAAGGGAATTTGCAGGGAGAAAACCAAGAGCCATAGGAAAGACACCATAAGCATGATGAAGAAAGGAATAACAATGCTACGGGAAAGGAAGCCATACCAAAATAAATCGTCGATAGTTATGGAAGTTCCCACGAGACTCTCGAGAACCCAGACAAAAACCTTCAATGCTCTGTTGACATAGCCAAAGTATTTGATCGTATACGGTCTTTTTGAATCATATATTTTCTTATGCATTGCTCGAAGGTGGATTAATGCTAGCATTAGTTCGAATGTTTGTCTTAACATTTTCTGGTAACATTGTCTTAGATCATATACGATGATTTTTTTATATTTGTACTAATCATATTGAAATGTTTAGATATCCAAGCTTTATAGTGATCGATAATTCCAAAGTTTATAACCTTGTATTGTGATTTATATTGTGATTTATTTTTTTATTTGTACTACTATTATTAGTCCCTGCCAAATGCATTTGTATTGAAATGTATTGACACTTTTTTTTAGGTGCTTGAATAGGCCTGATAGCTTAAATGTTTGCATGACGCGAGGTCTTCCAACAGGCCTAACAACTTAAATGTTTGCATACCGTGAGGCCCTTAGATAGTATGGAAGCCTTAAATGTTTATCTAAATATGCTTCTCGGAATACATTTTTCCTTGAAATTTTCCATACAACGTTGCAGTGATTTTGGACAATATTGTTGTCCACCACTACTTGAATAGGCATTGTTTGTTTTTGCAATGCAATTTCGTCATTGTTGAAGATACATACATTGTTTGCTGGTTCGGTGAGTGCCTCTTCTTCATTGGTTCGTCGGTTGCTGCTTATTGTTGTTGTTTGGTTCACAATTCGACCTGGGCTTCTGCCTTTCATTGTTTCAGAGTAAATTTCCATGCCATAGTTTCGTTTTATATTCCTTATTTGTTGTTCAGTGTTTGTAGTTTGCAAGTAAGAATTTTTGCTTATTTCTACTGGCATGCTTGTCATATGTTTCTAGTTCCTTCTGTGCTTTAGCTGCAGTTTTGTAACTGTTGGAGATACATATGTTGTTTTCTGGTTCGGTGGTTGTTTCTTGTTCGCTGGTTCATTGGTTCGTCAGTTGTTGATTGTGTTTGTTTGCCTCAAGTTTATGATTTGGGGCCTTGTGGCTGCAATTGGGTCTGTTTGTGCTTTCTCGTTAGTTTGGTGGTTGTTGTTTTCTTTGGCTTTGCATGGATAGGGTCCTGCGTCGACAGTTGGAGATGTTGTTTTTTGTACTATTATTATTTTCTTGGGCGCTTTACGGTGTTCATCCCATGCACCTACAAGTGGACATACAGTTGTGTTATTTTCCCTGTCTAGCGAGGTCGATATCTGTTCTACTGTGAGATTTTGTTGGTGCTTTAGTGTTGAGATGATAGAAAATAGTTGCATGAAAAATAGTTCGAGAAGCACATGTGAAATCGCATTATCCATTGTTTTTTTGTTAAAATAAAACATATGCAAGATACACTTATAAACCATGTATGGTGAAATGTTCCCATATGACAATACATGTTCTTTATCCTCTACACAGACTTGTGTGCCCACGATACAATTTGTCTTGTACTTGAGATATGATATGTACAAAAAAGATACTACAAAATTATATTTTCGTGTCTGGAAGCATGTTTCTGTAGTTTGCCATGGAAAACCAAAATCTTGTATCGTGGGCACAACAACCTGTGTAGAGGATAAAGAACATGTATTTCCATGGGTGGAAGCATATCTGGATACTTCCCAAGGAAAACCAAAAAACATTTATTTACGTTCATGCAATTTCGTAATATTTTGTGGCTTGTAATATATTTTGGGCAGGGGAAAAAATTACATAATTACAACTATGGATGGAGAAGCGCAAAGGTTCATGTTTCTGCCTATCTTTTATTCTATTCGTTGAGTCTCATTTACTGTATGTACATATTAATTGTTCTCCGATGCATACCATATTCCATTCATGTTCATTGTATTTTGTGCATTCCCACATTCAAACAAACAAAATATCTGGAGAAAACGACAGAGTCTTGACTGCATCGGCTGAAGAGGATATAAAAAGGTACATGCTTTCATGTTGCGTTGTTTTGTATTTCATTTATTTTTTGTATATTTTTTCATCTATTTTTTTGTATGTAGATGTTGCGTGCCTTCCTACATAATAACTTATCTTCATTACATGTCTTCATACTAACCTCCTTCATGTCCATTGTATTTTTCCATCTAAACAAACAGAATGGCTGGAAAGGACAATGGACTCTTTGGTGGGAATGTAGACAAGGAGTTACAGAGGTGGATACCTATACTCTTATTTCATATTTTAGTGTTCAGTATTTCATTTACTGTCTGTATATTTGTTGTGCTTGTTCTGCTGCTTTGCACCCTTTTTTATTTTTTTATTTTTTTCGTTCTTTTCTTCCTTCAAATATAATTTTTTGGGTTTAACTGTATGTATATACTATGTATGTTTCTGTGTATTCTCATGTGAATCATATTGTTTTTTTTGTTTCATTGGAATAAATAGAGTTGTTTCTCTTTCTTTTACATGACTAGCTTACCTTCATGTCCATTGTATATTCGACGTTGCTACCTTAGAATAAACTGGTTGGTTGGACAGGAAGATGAATTGTCTATGCAACAACATAGGGTTCTGTGGTACAATATTCAAAAAGGTATACCAACTGTGTAATGGGCCTTTCTACCCTCACCATTTCTACTTTTTTCATTTTCTATTATCCCTTTTGTTTTCTAATTGCTCTTCTTAGTGGTCTTTTCTAAAATTCCTTTGTGCGCCGGTTAGCGGACTAACAGTTTCACAATTTTGGTCATGCTTCTACCTTATTCTATACTTACCCACTTTGTCGATTGTGGGTGCCCGGGATGGCGGGTTCAAGATTGTTCCCCTGGCTTCCGGGGGTCTGCATTATACAGATTGGTCGGTGTGCCCTGCCCTCATGCTCTGTTTATTGTTACACATTTTTCCAGTCAAAAAATAAGAAGCATACAATTTGACGCTCGGTTCCTCATGTTTCATAAGTATATTCCTTGACACCCTATTTCGTATTCCACCTCATTCCACCCTGCATGTGACATTAATAACTGTTATGGCCAGTATACAATGCATATGCTTGTTTAGTCCTTCTGATGTTCATCTACACACGCTTGCATCAGAAAAAGTTGGACTAGTGACATTGCCATGAGTAGTCAGTCATCCTAGACATCAGCAGACCGATAAGGCCAAAGGTGAAGATGCATACATTTTGTTCCTAGTATGTTTAAGAAACAAGTATACTCAGATATTTATTCATCTATGGCATGGTGAATATGATGATGTCATCTGAAATACATGGTTTTCATTTCACAAGAAGTATCAACAAGTACAAGAGAGACGTTGAACATAGCGCAGGTTCCACAGACTAAGAGGTGTGGTTGAAAAAATTTGGCTCCATAGTTCGTTGAAGCTATGAGTCTACATGTAGATTTATGCCAATAAAAAAAAGAAAAAAAAATGCACACTACCATTCACTTTAGTTTTTTTATTCAAAATTTGTCACCAGGTCTAGAGTTGTAACACCCAAAGTACTATCAATAGAGGGCTTGGACAACCGCTGAACTAGACAAGTGTTAATCGGGGACGTAATGGTTTTCTATAGCACCTACTTAGACAAGGCAAATAAAACTAAATCCATTATGCATGCTGACATGACAGACAAGAAGGACATGATGACAGTCACACTGACTATTCCTACACAACTTGTGCAGAAACATGCAGAAAAGATATTGTCGAGTAATGGGATATCCATTACAAATTTTAATATATTTCCCAAAACAGTATATGACCGTGGTGATTGTGATCTGATTCTTTCAATCAACAAAACAAGTATTGTGGACAAAATTTCCACTGTTTGTTCAGAATATCATTTCGTCCCAGACGCGACTATCAACCAACTTGCACATAGTAGTGATATTTACCCAATCGGAACCATTGGTGCAAATCTCAGATTGGTGAGAAAACTTGGCTCACAACACATTCTCCATATAAAAGATGGAGATTCGGACAACGACAAGGAAATGATACCTCTTTCCATATCCATTTTTTTCCTTTACTTTTGCATGTGCATATATCTCAGGTAAGTTACACAAATATTGCATTGTTCCATGTTGCAGCTACAATTGTTCGATACCTATTCAAATTTGTTTTCGTCAATGGAACAACAATTGCATAGAGGGCAGTTTCCACGTATGCTATTCAAAAATATGACAAAGAAAAGAGATGTTAGAGAAAGGATCTTTCGCACAACCCAAGCAACATTTATAACAGAGTTGTGAGAAGACATAGTACAGGATCTGAAGAAACTTGATAGCTCTACAACTGTTGTGTGTATACATCCACATAATCATCCTCACTTTGCTTATACAAATAGCCTTCACCAAATTTCTGCGACTTGTTTATTTTTTTTTATTTTTTTAAGAGGAGGTGGGGGTGTAGTTGTGTATTATATTGTTCAATGTATTAATTCCTATTCTTGCATTTTCAGGTTGAAGGTGTTTTGGTTGCAGCGAATGCGTACTCGACCCCCTTTGATCCTATATGTGTGAAATGCAACTCTCCTTCTTCTGCTTCCACTTTGATAAGTGATGATACGATTGATTGTCTGCGATGTAGTGAAAAATGTATATATATTAATATGGACATTTCCTCAATGCTTCCATATGAACAGTGGGAAACACAACTGTGCTTTGTACAATTAGGCAACCTCTGTTACAAGATGTGTTTCCTAGGTTGGTAGAATTGTCGTATGAAGCTTACCTACAGAAAAAGACAAGTAGTGTCTACATGTTGCACGACTTTCAGATACACAACAAATTTACCTTAAATGACGACAATGCAATATTGCATATTGGCTGAAGAAGGGAAACCAAAGGACAAGAAAAAAAAACAATATCAAGCTTTGGCAAGAAACAAAAATATCTAATTTGTCTCTGTAATATTTCTTCAACAACCAGATGAATGTTCTTCGAACTTCAGTACTTGAGATTCCATGAACATAAGATTGTTTGATCCAAAAATGGGAAGCATGGCAACAAACCCCATACATCCCATGGCCCCGGTTATTTTCTCGTGGGAACATATACCAGATGTAAGAGAAAACCAATGCCACAATGTCTTTTCTTTGTATATCAAATTGTTTGATGAAAAGGTCGATGCGTGCTGCTCTATGGAACCTTGTGGGAACTTGCTTGCAGCCTGTTTGGAGTTTAGTTGGATCTTGGTGGTATGCTTCGTCTTTCAATTTGTATATCGCAGAACTCTGAGTGTTGTTTGGAGGACACAAAACAATAGAATTGCAATTATTTAGCCAGCTAGCCCGTAAGTCCACCTGTCAATTTGTATTGCGCTATGACACAAATGTAGTATGTGGCTTGTTTTAGCACTTTTCCATGATCGATGAACTTGGTAAAATTAATCTCATGGAATAATTTGAAATAAATGAATATATATTGTGCAAAGTCCAATTGTGGTATCATATCAACAAGAGGCCCTTAAAATTCAAATCGGTCATTGTTATGCTTGCGGTAGTAGAATTTAAAAAAGCTTTGTTTTGTTTCCTTCATTTTTTTAAAATAGGAGATTTAACATCCTTTGATAATTTTATGTAATTAAATTGTACAATATCAATATTTAATATTAATAATTTAGCATTTGAAAATAATGTTTTTAAATAATGTTAGATATATAACATATATATTATATGTTATACATGTAAACAATTGCAATCTTGAGCCCGCCAGTCCTGGAGTCCGTCTGTCAATTTTTATATCGCGGAATTTCGAGTGTTGTTTGGAGGACACAAAACAATAGAAGTGGAATGTTGAGCGAGCCAACCCACAAGTACGCATATCAATTTCTATATCGTGAAACTTTGGGTTCTATTTGTAGGACACAAAACTATAAAGGCCCAATTTTGAGTCTGCCAACTCAAGAATACGTGATCCAAAAAGTGGCTAAGTATGGAATGAGGGATCCGTAGATGCGCTATAAAATCTCATGTCCATACTTTATAAAAGTACATATTTAGTATGTATTACTTGTTCTCGAAAAATTTCTAGGTGTGGAAGTTGGCAGATACACGTGTTCAGATTTCCACCTATTGTTATATCCCTAGCCCGACCGACTGCTTCCTCGTTTCATATTGTACATATTAAATGTGATATGTATTACATATTACATGTAATATGTAATACATATTCAATCTTGAGCTGTCCAGTCCTAGAGTCTGTCTATCAATTTGTATATCGCAGAACTATGAGTTTTGTTTGGAGGACACAGAACAATATAAGTGCAATGTTGGGCCAACCAACCTGCAAGTAGGGATCACTATCCGTAGACAATCACAATCTTGAGCCCGCCAACCCTGGAGTCCATATGTCAATTTGTATATCGTGGAACTCTGAGTGTTGTTTGAAGGACATAGAACAATAGAAGTGCAATGCTGAGCCAACCAGCCCGCAAGTCAGCTTGTCAATTTGTATAGCATAGAATTCTGGGTGCTATTTGTAGGGAACGGAACAATAGAGGCCCAATTTTGAGCCCTCTAGCCTAAGAATCCGCGATCCAAAAAGTGGCTAAGTATGAAATGAGAGATCCGTACATGCTCTATAAAATCTCATGTCCATACTTTATAGAAGTACATATTTAGTATGTATTACTCGTTTTTCGAAAAATTTCTAGGTGCGGAAGTTGGCGGATTCACGCCTTCAGATTTCACTTACTTTTATATCACCAGCCCAACTGACCGCTTCCTTGTTTCATATTGTACAATTTGTTTTTGTCTAATTAAATTCTACAATATCAATATTTAATATTAATAATTTAGTATGGAAAATATTTTTTTAGAAAATGTTAGATAGTTAATAGGGATCACCATCCGTAACAATTGCAATCTTGAGCCTGCCAGCCCTGGAGTCTGTCTGTCAATTTGTATATCGCAGAACTCTAAGTGTTGCTTGGAGGACACAAAATAATAGAGGTGCATTGTTGAGCCAACCAACCCGCAAGTCCGCTTGTCAATTTGTATATCGCGAAATTCTGGGTGCTCTTTGTAGGGCACAAAACAATAGAGGCCCAATTTTGAGCCCTCCAACCTGAGAACCGGCGATCCAAAAAGTGGCTAAGTATGGAATGCAAGATTGGTACATGATCTATAAAATCTCTTGTCCATACTTTATAGTACATATTTAGTATGTATTACTCATTTCTTGGAAAATTTCTAGCTGTGGAAGTTGGCAGATTCACGTCTTCAGATTTCACTTAATTTTATATCACCAACCTAACTGACCGCTTCCCCATTTCATATTGTACAAAAAAAAATTCTTGCGGTTTTTGGAATAGGTGATTTACCAGATAGGCGGGTTCAATATTGCGTTTCCATTGTTCTGCCACCTGCAAACAACACCCCAATTTCTGTAATTTACAAATTGGCAAAAAAAATGAAATAAAAGAATATATACTATGCGAATTCTAATGGAACAATCATATGAACGAGAGGACATTAAAATTCAAATTCATCGTTGTTATACTTGCGGTGAAGATAACAATACAAAAACTTTACTTAAACATCCAAAAATTGATTTTCTTGTAACGTTTTGACGCTTCTCTTATACAAAAAGATCCTGGAAACTATAAACATCGCTCATTGTATCTATTCCATGATTGAATAACTTGTTAACATGTTTAATGCACTCCATAGTTACTGTTAAGACTATCAATGGTGCTTTCTTACAACAATTACCGCTTCTGAAAATTGCCATCCGTTGTCTCTTTTTCCCTTTGCTTTCCCTTTGTTTACTTGCTCATTTTTCGGAAAATGTCTAGGTGTGGGATTTGGCAGATTCACATCTTCATATTTCCATTGTTACTTTTATATCACCAGCCTGACTGATCGCTTCCCCGTTTCAATATTGAACAAACTTTTTGAATTGCGGGTTTCCGCATAGGAGGGTTCAACATTGTGTTTCCATTGTTTCGCTGCTTGCAAATAGCACCTGAACTTTCACGATTTACAAAGTAGCAAACAAATTCCCCTTCATTTCGTATGCTTTCGATTTATTCTTACCTGGTCCTTTTTCTGAATGTCTCATTCTTTTATATACATCACCTGAAGTTCAACAATATACAAATTTCCCTCTCAACATTGCACTTCCATTGTTCCCCTACGCACAAACAACAACCAAAATTTTGTAATATAAAAATTGATGATCGATATCTATCACTGAGATGCAATATGACCATCGGCCCCTCACGTCTCTTGGGTATATCTTTTGACCCTTCTTTTTGTAACCCACCCGACTGCTTTCCATACTTGGGCATTGTAACATCCCGCTCTGGCGCACTGAGAAAACTTATTCTTTGAGGACACTTTCTCACAAGTGATCCAGACTATTATGATATTAAAAAATTTGTCCTTGATTATGATGTGTTATGATAGATGACATGATGTTTTACTGCATTGACATAGACAGGTGATATTGACTCGGTTTTACTGAGTGTGCAGGGTTTTGGACCTTGAGGATGCTGTGGCATCGACAAAACCCCTTGGAATATAGATCGAGTCAGGGAGTTTTCTATTGGGGTTTGATTGTTTTACTGTGATTTTAGTACATTTGATTAGATGATATGATGTGGACATGTTCTGACAAGATTTTTGATGATGCAGGCTGACGATAGATTTCCGAACAGACTCACATATGGAGTAAAGGGGCTACACACGACTACCAGAGAGGTTGAGGGAGAGGTGTGGACAACAACCCTACCACAATCTACTAGCACTCCCGACATATCTCGAACTGTAGGTTAACGATTACCTAGTTCGAGAGGACCCACGATGCCGTGAGGGCAGACTGCGACAGTCGCTCACGATGATTCTAAGAGGCACGTAATAAGGCAGGGGCCTTGTTCCTTAGAATCCCTTAGTCTCCCACAAGTTCACCTGGCGGAGTGTTGACTCCAGGGGTGATTGATGTCTACCAATCAGTTAAGAAGCGAATGGCACCATTGGAGCATGTGGTGCATCTTGAAGGGCACGTCGCGCAAAAGAAACAAAAGAGGCGAGTGGCACCGTTAGAGCATGTGGTGCGTCCTGAAGGGCACATCAGGCAAAAGAAACAAAAGAGGCGAGTGGCACCCTTGGAGCACATAGTGCGTCCTGAAGGGCACGTTGCATTGATGATGTTAAAGGAACGAACATAGATGGCCCTAAGACTATTATCTCATTAAGAAATTTTAAAACAACTTCCCTAATTAAAATGTCGCCTAGTTCAGAATCTAAGTCCTAAGTCTAAAACTT
>ML833126.1:10420-23716 GCA_009831015.1 Picea engelmannii
GGTAAAATGAAGAGAGGAAGAACTTAAATAAAATATGTGGAAAAAAAAAGGGGGTAAAGAAGAATTTAATTATTTAACTTGTGAAAGTGTAAAAGATATTAAATTATTAATAAAAAGGAAAAGAGGTTAATTTGGGCAACTGCCATTTTTGGCTCTAATAAAAGGGGAAAGAAGGGAATAATAAAAAATTAGGAAACTAGGGAATGGAGGTGACATAAAAAGGGAAAGAGGGAACTTATGGTAAAAAACAAGAGGTCAAATTAGTAAAGAATCTGCAATTAAGAACCTTCTAAATTGAACTAAATTAGCAACTTCATTTGAGGGAAAGTCTTTAAAACCTGTAAGGGAATCTAGGGACACCTAGGAGTAAATTTAGGAGTAACTCTAGGTGGGTGGGGGAAATAAGACAATTTAATAAATTAAAGAAACTAATTATTGGAGGAATGTGGGGGATGAATGACACTTGTACGAAGGAGATTTTTAGAAGATTTTTTTTTAAAACTTAAATTAAATGAGATTTAGGGAAAGTTTGGAAGTTCTAAAACTCTATAAAACAGAGGAAGGAGAAAGAAGAAGGGGATCGGCTATTAGCATAACGTTACATTTCCGGATTAGTGACTTGACTGATTACTTGTGGGGATTTGAGTTTTCCCAGCTCGGAGAGGAGTGGTAGCTCAACCTTGCGAGGCGAGATGGGAGCTAGACGTACCATCTGGATATTGTGTGGCCCCTTTGTGGCTCGGGGGGCTAAGGGGGAAGTAGAGTACCCCTAGCGTTGGTTGGGAGGTACTGGTGAGGTCTCGACGGTCGACGAGCGGGAGTGGCACGGAGCGCGCAGACGACACTCGAGGCAAGCGAATAGGCAACGGTACACATTTTTGTTGATTGATAGAATGTTGTAGGATGTATGATTAGGATCTGCATGTGTATTGAGTAGGTAGTTGATTGTCTAGCCTCATGACTTTGAATTTTAATGATGGCAAAGTTCTTTAATTCCGCGTTCAAATCGCACGATAAGTTTATCGCTTCTTGTTATATATTTGCTAGATGAACGAGCTTGGTGTTGCATTACCTCCTTCCTGCGTTATTACCTTCTTGACTTAGTTTTTTTTTATGCATGCATGGAAATTTTCCTCTGCAATTAATTGATTGTCTTTGCGCCTCTTCCATGTGACTTCTTGTCATCCTATTGCTACATCTTTGATTGGGTTGTGTTTCACTTGTTGACCACAGTTTTATTTTTGGGCGTTTTTTTTTTTTTTTCTCTGCTATGAAACACAAAATTCCCTACACAATGAACATCCAGACCATTGCTAGAACTAGGAATGACAAGAGACAACAATTAAATGACTGACATTGTTCTTGAGAGCCCCTGAAATTGGCATGCCAACATTTGATATTTTTATTTCTTCACTGGATTTTTATAAATAGATTGGGCAACAATTTTTATGTATTGTATAATGAATTTATTATTAAGAGAATGACTGATATTCAGAACAATTTACCAAACATAAACGAATTCATTGAAAGCATTTTGTTCGTTAATATCATGGGAATTTCTGCCAACAACCTTGGGATTTTGTTATTCCTCATTCACGAATTTTATTGATAATTAACCAACGATTTATCCTTAAATGATGCGCCTAATTGGGAAATTATTTTTTTTCCCCTGTGGTTGTATTGCGATTTGGCTGTATGAACTCTTCCTCTGCAAAAGTGTGCTTGTACAATGGTTGTGATAATATTTCATCTGCGAATTGCTTTTGGGTATGGCTGTATGGCTATTTTATTTTTCTAGTTTGTGCCTCTGTATTGGCGGCAAAAATACTCGCACAACCACAGATAATACCCCTGCGAATGTTTTAGGTAATGGTTGGATAGATGCCTCTGCAACCGTATTAAAAACTATCCATTTTAGACCTGCATGCACAGACCATTGAAACACATTTATATTCTACAGGATTCAACCATCTCTTTACTTGCACCTTAGATGATATGGTATTTACAGATGATGAATCTTTAACTAGATTTATCTATCATTGCCCCCTTCTGTAGAAACTTTCCCTACACTGTTGCATGGGCTACGAAAGTCGGTCATATGCACTCCCAACCTTACACAGTTACATTATATGATTATTTCATGCAGGTTTTAATTTTGAACTGCCCGAAACTTCAAATGATTATTTCGTGCAGGTTTTAATTCTGAACTGCTGGAACTTCAAACGATTATTTCGTGCAGGTTTTAATTCTGAACTTCCCGAACTTAAAACTTTGAAATCATACATCATAGGACGAAGGGATCTAAAAGTGAATGGCTTGTTGTTTTATGAGCTTCTAACTGGATTGATCAACTAAATCTAGATTGTGGAAGTAATTTTGTTGGACTCTCACTTTATGAGAACGATGAGATAGTCCATCTGTCCACAGAAGAGATTCGTTGAGTTGAAGGTGCTTAAATCAAATTATAAAATAAAATGCATCCAATTCATATATTTGTTCGAACAAACAATGTTTTTATTTATTTGTTGAATTTATAGATATATTATATTATCAAAAACACATTTAAGCAAAAGTGGTTAATCTATGTTTTAAAATACTTTATTATTATTATTATTGATTTATATTGTACTTTATTATTATTATTGATTTATGTTGATATTTCATATATAAAGATATATTAGAATTATTCATATTGAGACATGTTGTGATATTGGAATGTAAATAGGCTTTCAAGATGGATCCAACTCACATAATTCTTAATTCTTTAAATGGAATAATAAGTCAACTTGAGTTCTTAGTTTGCATTATTTAAAAGGGATGCATTTCTTCTTTAAAAACAAAATCCTTATATACAAATGTAAGATAGCATGTAAATTTTCTTAATCAACTCCTAATTTGGATTGATCTTCTTAGAGTTATTTTATGGATTGTAATGTAGCTTGGGTTCTTTCCTTATTTCTCTTTATGATTAAATCCTTGTACCTTATAAATGGACGTGTAACAAGGCATTGGAATCTTATATACTACTTAAGGGATTGGGATCACCTTATGGCACCTTGTAATAGGTGATGTAATTTAGTATTGAAGTCTTATATATATTGTTAATAGGTGTTGATCGTTTAATTCTTTTAATTGATGTATAAGCAACTTTTACTTCCTTTAATCGTTCATTAAGTTGATCTTTTATAATTACCTTGAGAGAAATGGATATGTTAGATGGTGTCCAATTCTTAATTTGTCACTTAAGTGAGATAATTCATTTCCTTATGATACTTAGTGAGTTGCATAGGAGTTGTACTTATTTCATGAGTTGAACCATTTGATAAGTGATGCTTGACCGGAAGAAAACTGATCATTAACAAGTTACTAATCATGATTAGAATAGATTATATCAATTCAAAGGTTGTAGTATGCTCTTGTGTTTCTTGTTATTCTTCATGTATTATTCTCTTGCTAAATTATATTTAAATATTGCATAACGGATGGATGATTCATAGGAGATTATTTTATTTGCACCATGACTATATGGACGGTCTTGGGGTAGTTACTTCATCCGCCACTAAAAGGGTAATTTGTTGAACTTACTGATGGATTAGTAATCGAATTCTCTTGTACCCTAGAGTTGTGTGATGTACGACTAATTCAAGGAACACTATCACGCATTGATCATCGTTGATGTTATTGTCTTAGCATATTTAGTTGGTCTAGATTGTGTCGGGCGGGTTGTAGACACCTCCATGTTCCTTAGAACAATCGCCAGCCCTGAGACCTTAAATGGTTAAAATCGATGGGAACCTGGGCTTGAGTGTTGCTTATGTGTCTTGGAGGTCCTAACCATTGCAGGGTAGGACGGATGGGTAGTCAGTCTTTTATTTTGTCAGTTGATTGTTGTTCTTTTTCGACAAATGTTGATGTGCATATTAGATCTTTAGGTTGATATCGCATTTGCATGTGTCATGATTCGTTTTCATGTGGCGACGTAGAGTATAATGTCTTGTTACCCTTGTACACACGCACACACACAAAAAAAAAAAATTGCACTTGTTATAAGAGGTTTGTCGACGTAACGAGGAGGATCGTTATAGGCATTTCTTGGAATTTGTTTTGCATGTTGGCGGGTGGACGAAATGTACAATGCTTGGTCTTTCTTTTCCATCACCTCTACCTTCATACTTATTTCCTGATATGCAATTATTAGGATTTAATGCTAGTAGTTCATCCTGCAGGAACTGTTAAGATTGTCATTAATGTCTAGAAGGTCAGAGAAGATTTGTCATTACTATGAATTAAACCAATATTTGTGGAGAAGAGTGTCATCCTTTCCAATTATTCATTTAAAAGCTGATGCAATCTCTTTCGTGCGTCGGCCAGTTGGTTCCTTTAAGAAATCTCTAATTCTTAACCGCGCTTTTCCATCACCACCACCTTCACACTTTTTTCTAAATATGCAATTAGTGATCTTTAATGGTAACAAATCATTACGAACGAACCCTGAATATTTTCATTGATCAACGATACGCTCGAGGAGATATCCCATTTATACACATAAAACATAATTTGCGGAGGGTTATATTATCCCTCCCCAATTTTCATTTCAAACATCGTCTGGAGCAAACAAAAATTCTCGTTAACTTGTGGCAGTAGTTATGTCTGGGTACAATAAACACACTCAGGCATGATGTCCAAGGGTTCCAGTATTCTAGGGCATATTCTTACTACTCATCTCCCTCTGCCTAGGACCAAAAAAGGATATGGTCCCTTGGTACACCTAGAGATATTTTTCAAGACAAAGAATTCCAAGGCAACCTGGCCTGCTCAGAAAACTTTCCCAGTTGCATTGATGGATGGCGCAGAGGTTGATGTCATGGATTCCAAGATGGAAGAATATTATCTGATTGGCAATGATACGACAATGGATGATGACAATCCACAGATTGTTCCCACTCCTGCCCCCAAATTGAAATCAACCATAACAGGCAGAACTTCCTGGCTCAGTGATGGTGGTCCTAATAATACCAAAAGAAGGAGTTTTAGAAAATAAACCGATGCTAAACACAATAGTTTCTTTGCAACTCGAAAGTAAGAATTCCAGAGGTCTAAATTAGTCTATTCTGGGCGAAAGACTTTCACTGTAAGGAAATGATATGTTGATGCTCCCAAAGATACATTTCAAGCCAAAAAAATATTCAATTGAGGGACTATTGTCCTTTTCTCTGGATATACAATTAACATATTCAAGAATGAGGACCAAAAATCCCACTGGTTGAAGGCATATTTCTACTAGTCATTTCCTTCCTCCTAGAATGGACTAATTTGGGCCTCTAGAATTGCACATGCAACCTATGTCCCTGAAGTTTTTCAACTGTGGAGAGGCAGATTCTTGGTGTGTCCTAACTTTCAGTTAAGGGTTATTCCATTTTCCCTACAACTTTTTTCATCTTCTTCCTCATGGGAAGCTTCTGAGAACTATCAATTTTACGATAGGATGATCCATTGAGGAGAAAACTGCAAGGATTTCCTAAAAAAAAANTGTCCTAACTTTCAGTTAAGGGTTATTCCATTTTCCCTACAACTTTTTTCATCTTCTTCCTCATGGGAAGCTTCTGAGAACTATCAATTTTACGATAGGATGATCCATTGAGGAGAAAACTGCAAGGATTTCCTAAAAAAAAAAGTCATAGTAATCTGTTTTGTATGCATGTTGAAGAGCATATCGATGGCTCTTGCAGACTATGGATCCCATGCCTATGTTTGTGGTAGATATGTTCAATGTTTTGGTCCAAATAACTAGGCCCAATTTCTAAGTATAAATGTACACTACTTGATGTTTTCTTTTTTTAATGGATTTGCTATTAATTTTTTTTTCCTTGGAGTCTTCATTGCTGCTTCTTTTCTGGATTTAATGCTTCTTCTCATTAGCATGGTTCAGTAGTCTCATAGTTCTTCAATATTATATTTTCTTAGGTAATTTTTTTCAAGATGGAGCATATAACAATTATATGACAATTTATTGTGTTGATCCACTAGGATTTTATGCAAACAAAAAATGAATTACACCCACTTTCAAACCAATGTTCAATTCTATTCGCAATGTAGATAGAACATAGCAATACCAAATTACAATGTTGCAGCAAAATCATCATTCTTATTTCTAGACATGCAATTATTAAGCTTTAATGCTAACAACCCATAATGCAAAAAGTTTAATACTTAAGTTAATATGTTACAGTCATGGAAGAATGTGTCAAGAACACACTTACACCCATGTTTATAATCCTTTGTAAAGTAGCTAGAGAGGTAGTGGGGGGGCCCAGAGGGCCCATGGTGATAATATCGGAGACCATTCAATGTAATATGGACTAGGTCCACTATATTATTAAATAAGGCCCACTATGGCAGCTAGATATAATAACTGAGTAATTAGATATAATAAATGCAAGAAGAATTCTTAGAAGGTTCTATTTCTAGAATATTCCTCCTCTAGAATGTTCTTAGGTGATGGTAAGACTATATAAAGGGGTTCAAACAATGTAATGTGACATGAAGAGAAGTATTGTGTTTGGATCGGTAGCTCATTAGGAGGAAGCCCCCCTCAAAGAGGAAAATGAATAGGAGAGGATCCCTTCCATAAAAAGATTCATTGTATGGTGTTTCCCTACCTCAAGGGTTTGATAGTAATAAATGGGATTTTGCATATTGTTCTTGTATATATGTTGTGGTGTTTTTTTATTCAGTGGGTTTGATGCCCCCTCAAAGAGGCAAGTGAACAGGAGAGGATCCCTTCCATAATAGGATCCATTGTATGGTGTTTCCCTACCTCAAGGGTTTGGTAATAATATAGTGTGGTTTCTTCTATATTGATTTGTAGATATATTGTGTATTCAACATTTGTGGTGATTATATTTTTAGATATATTTAGGTTCTTAAGAAGTGGTATCAGAGAAATTTCCTTGGCAGACATTGTGAGAAATATTTTTTATTTTTGCATATTTTTTTTTCGGAGAAGAAAAAAGAGGGCCGCGACCTTCCAGAAATTTTTAGTATATTTATGTGACAAATTTGCATAAAACGTCTATTGATCTGATTTCCTCTCAGAAAAAAAAAACCCAAGTTTTAAAAAAAATCATCCGAAATGGAGTCCGGGAAGTCAAGATATTAAAGTTTTAAAATCTGCAATTTTTCAGGGTTTTTTCCGCGGACGACGAAACGATTTATTTATTTATTTATATCGCAGCAAGAGGGTGAATTTGTCCAAAAAAATTACATATCTGAGTTCCTCTCACAATTTCAGCCAATTTCAAAAAACAAAATCAGCTGAAACGAATTCTGGGAAGTGATGTTATGGGCATTTTACATTCAACAGTTTTTTAGGGTTTTTCCAGAAAAAGCCATGATTTTTTGTTGTAACTTATTGTTCTATTTTTGGGGTTTTTTCATGACGACTGCAGGACCGAAGAGTTCATAGGGTGATCATATGGCTATTTCATCTCAAACCCTCAAATAAATTCTTGAAGCATTCAAATCCCAATTGTATGACACATTCAATGACAAATTGGATGCCTTTGGAGATGGACTTAATGATAGTTTTCATAGTATTCAAGATTCATTGGATAACATGCAGAAGAGATTTCTTATGGCGGACATCAAGGATGAGTATAATCAATAAATATATTCTTGGTATGACATTGATTCCGATTGCGATGATTGGTATATGGATAGTTGTCATTTTTGGGATGACATCCACTTCCATATTTTATTTGATGACTCTACTCCACCTTTTGTAGAGAAAATCAATGTCCCACATCAAGAGGTAGTTATGATTACCAGTGTCCAGCCTGCATATTATACAATGGTATTGTTCCTTCCAGATTCAGCATTGACCCTTTCCGACTATGTGGTTGGATATTCTTATTTGGATCTACATGATAGGTGTTAGTATTGGGAGCATCATTTTCATTTGGTTATTGGGTGCCGATATCTTCTATGTGGAGTTCACATGAGAACTTGGACATGTGACCCTGTTTTACAATGGCGGTTGGACTACTTCAACATGGTGGCTTCCATTTCTCAATGGGACCCTAGTTCTCTAGTCTACTTCAACACTATGGTCCACACTTATCCATGGGACCCTGGTATATGGTTTTACATCAAGCATTGAGGACAACTCTTTCATAAGGGGGATGGAATGTAAGGAAGCTAGAGAGGTAGTGGGGGGACCTAGAGGGCCCATAGTGATAATAGTGGAGACCATTCAATTTAAGGTGGACTAGGTCCACTATATTATTAAATAAGGCCCACTATGGTAGTTAGATATAATAAATGGGTAATTAGATATAATAAATGTAAGAGGAATTCTTAGAAGGTTCTACTTCTAGAAGAGTCCTCCTCTAAATGTTCTTAGGTGATGGTAGCACTATATAAAGGGGTTGAAGCAATGTAATGGAACATGAAGAGAAGTATTATATTGTGGAGAGGTAGCTCAATAGGAGGATGCCTCTTCAAAGAGGCAAGTGAACATGAGAGGATCCCTTCCATAATAGGATCCATTGTATGGTGTTTCCCTACCTCAAGGGTTTGGTAACAATATAGTGTGGTTTCTTCTATCTTGCTTTGTAGATCTATTGTGTATTGAACATTTGTGGTGATTACATTTGTAGATCTATTCAGGTTCTTAACATCCTTTAATAATTTTATGTAATTAAATTGTACAATATCAATATTTAATATTTATAATTTAGTATTGAAAATGACGTTTTTAGATAATGTTAGATAGTTGATAAGGATCACTATCCATAAAAAATCGCAATATTGAGCCCGCCAGCCATGGAGTTCGTCTGTCAATTTGTATATTGCAGAACTTCAAGTGTTGTTTGGAGGACACAGAACAATAGAATTGCAATGTTGAGCCATCCATCTTGCAAGTCCTCCTATATATCACAGAACTCTGGGTGCTATTTGTAGGACACAGAGCAATAGAGGCCCATTTTTGAGCCTTCTAGCGCAAGACCCCATGATCCAAAAAAGTGGACAGGTATGGAATACGAGATCCATACATGCTCTATAAAATCTCATTTCCATACTTTATAAAGGTACATATTTAGTATGTATTACTGGTTTTCAGAAAATTTCTAGGTGCAGAAGTTGGCAGATTCACGTCTTCAGATTTGACTTACTTTTATATCACCATCCCTACTGACCGCTTCCCCGTTTCATATTGTACAAACTTTTTTGTCTAATTAAATTGTACAATATCAATATTTAATATTAATAATTTAGTATTGAAAATAATGTTTTTAGATAATGTTAGATAGTTGATAGGGATCACCATCCATAAACAATTGCAATCCTGAGCCCGCCATCCCTGGACTCCGTCTATCAATTTGTATACCGCAGAACTCCGAGTGTTGTTTGGAGGACACAGAACAATATAAGTGTAATGTTGATCCAACCAGCCTGCAAGTCCGCCTTTCAATTTGTATATCGCAAAACTCTAGGTGCTATTTGTAGGACATGAAGAAATAGAGGCCCATTTTTTAGCCCGCCAGCATAAGAACCCGCATTCCAAAAAGTGGCCAAGTATGGAATACGAGATCCATGCATGCTCTATAAAATTTCATGTAATTTTAATTTATAGTTTATTTCTTAATATTAATATAAAATAGTATATACAAGTATATATCCATTTTAACTATAGAATCAGGAAGGATCAATTTCCAGGTACAAACCTTTATCATCATAAACAAAATAAAAATTCCAAAATTACATTTAAAAACATTAAAAAAATATTGAATAAAATTTAAATAATTGTTTATACTATTCTTTAAGTAAAAAGTGTTATAACATTATATAAATTACTATAAATATTGGTACAATTTTATAATATTGTATAAATTACTAAATCTCATGTTGCGGTYAGCCAGACTTATATATTCTTCTTATAAAAAAGAAGAATATAAGTGCAATGTTGAGCCATCTAGCCCGCAAGTATGCCTGTCAATTTGTATATCGAGGAACTCTTGGTGCTATTTGTAGGAAACAGAGAAATAGAGGCTCATTTTTTAGCTTGCTAGCCCAAGAACCTGTGATCCAAAAACTAGCCAAGTATGGAATGTGGGATCCGTACATGCTCTATAAAATCTCATGTCCATACTTTATATAGGTACATATTTAGTATGTATTACTCATTTTTCGAAAAATTTCCAGGTGCGGAAGTTGGTGGATTGACGTCTTTAGATTTAATTTACTTGTATATCACCAACCCGATCGATTGCTTCCCTGTTCCATATTGTACAAATATTTTGTCTAATTAAATTGTACAATATCAATATTTAATATCAATAATTTAGTATTGAAAATAATGTTTTTAGATAATGTTAGATAGTTGATAGGGATCATCATCCATAAACAATCGCAATCGTAAGCCTGCCAGCCCTGGAGTCCATCTGTCAATTTGTATATCGCGAAACTTTGAGTGTTGTTTGGAGGACACAAAACAATATAAGTGCAATGTTGAGCCAACCACCCCGCAAGTCCACATGTCAATTTGTATATCGCAAAACTATGGGTTCTATTTGTAAGACACGAAGCAATAGAGGCCTATTTTTTAGCCTGCCAGCCTGAGAACCCGCGATCCAAAAAGTGGCCAAGTGTGGAATGTCGGATCCGTACATGCTCTATAAAATCTCATGTAATTTTACTTTATAGTTTATTTATTAATATTAATATAAAATAGTATATACAAGTATATATATCCATTTTAACTATAGATTCAAGAAGGATCAATTTCCAGGTACAAACCTTTATTGTCATAAACAAAATCAAAATTCCAAAATTCCAAAATTACATTTAAAAACATTAAAACAATATTGAATAAAATTTAAATAATTATTTATACTATTATTTAAGTAAACGTGTTATAACATTATATAAATTACTATAAATCTTGGTACAATGTTATAATATTCTATAAATTACTAATTCTCATGTTGCGGTCAGTCAGACTCGTATATTCTTCTTATAAAAAAGAAGAATATAAGTGCAATGTTGAGCCAACCATCCCACAACTCCGCCTATCAATTTGTATATCGCGAAACTCTAGGTGCTATTTGTAGGACACAGAGCAATAGAGGCCCATTTTTGAGCCCATTAGCCCGAGAACCCGGGATCCAAAAAGTGGCCAAGTATGGAATGCGGGATCCGTACATGCTCTATAAAATCTCATGTCCATAATTTATAAAGGTACATATCTAGTATGTATTACTCATTTTTTGAAAAAATTCTAGGTGCGGAAGTTGGCGGATTCATGTCTTCAGATTTCATTTACTTGTATATCACCAGCCCGACTGACCACCTCCCCGTTCCATACTGTACAAACTTTTTTGTCTAATTAAATTGTACAATATCAATATTTAATATTAATAATTTAGTATTGAAAATGATGTTTTTAGATAATGTTAGATAGTTGATAGGGATCATCATTTGTAAACAATACTAATCCTCAGCTCTCTAGTGCTAGAGTCCGTCTGTCAACTTTTATATTGTGGAACTTTGAGTGTTGTTTGGAGGACATAGAACAATAGAAGTGCAATGTTGAGCTTGCCAGTCCGCTTGTCAATTTGTATATCGTGGAATCCTGGGTGTTATTTGTAAGGCATAGAACAATAGAGGCCCAATTTTGAGCCCGCCAGCCCGAGAACCCGTGATCCAAAAAGTGTACATGCTTTGTAAAATATCATGTCCATACTTTATAGAAGTACATATTTAGTATGTATTACACGTTTTCGAGAAAATTTGTAGGTTCGGAAGTTGGCAGATTCATGTCTTAATATTTCACTTACTTTTATATCACCATCCCGACCAACCGATTCGCCGTTTCATATTGTACAAAATTTTAGGCTCACGATTTTTCGAATAGGTGAGTTACCAGATATGCGGGTTCAATATTGTGTTTCCATTGTTCCACTGTCTGCAAAAAAAACCCAGACTCCAACCGACCACCTCCCCATTCCATACCTAGCCACATTTCCAATTGTGGATTCCCAGGGAGGCGTTCTCTAGGGTGCACTTCCAATGGTCTGTCACCTCCAAAGAGAACTCACACTTCCACAATATAAAATTTTACAACTGGATTGTCACATCATATCCTCTTCCTCATTACATAGTTTGCACTCAGAAGTTCTGAGAGCTATTGTTTGACCGTCGGGTCCTCGCGTGTCTTGTGCAACTATTGTTACCCCATTTTTGAAGCCTGTCCATCCGCTTTCCATACTTTTCCATTTGTCTGAATCTCTATCGCAGATCATCGGGTTGGTAGGTTCATGAAATACCCAATTCCTAATCACTTTTTCATGTTCCTGCCACCTCCACACTTCTTTCCAACCAACTCCGACCGACCATTTCCCTATTTCAAACTTGGCCACTTTTTTTCATTGCCAGTTCTTGGAGAGGAGGACTAAATATTTCCCTTACATTGTCCCATGACATGCAAACAATACCCACAATTTTGCAAATATACAAACTGGTCGTTAGGCTGCCCTACCATACAGTCTTCCCTTCTACGCATTTTGCAGTCAGAAATTTCGATACATACAATTTGAACGTTGGCCTTCGCCTCTACTAGAAATCCCCTTTAACCCTATTTTGAAACCCGTCCGACCTCTTTTCATGCTTTTCCATTTCTTGCTTGCAATCTTCCCTTTTACGCATTTTGCAGTTAAAATTTTCGAGACATACAATGTGACCACTCGCCCTCACCTCTATTGCGAATTCCCTGTATTTTGAAAAATGTGCGACCGCTTTTCATATTTGGCCATTCCTTATTTTCACTTGTTTATAATAAAATAGTCTTATTTATAATAAAAAAACTAAATTTAGTGGTTAGGTCCTGTCCTTCGGAAAACAACCAAGATTTGCGGAGATCTCCCATTAATACGCATTTAACCAAGATTTCTAGAAGGTTATATTATCCTTTTCGAGTGTTAATTTCAAACACCATGGAATGTCATCCACAGGACCTCAAGTTGGCCCGTTCATGAAATATTCAAACCCTAATTCTAAAAACGAGCCCGATCGACCATTTCCCTATTCCATACTTAGCCACTTTCCCCCAATTCCAAAAATATACAAACCATTCGCTGAACTGCACCATCATGACCTCTTCTGTTTTACGTGTTTTATAGTCATTTGATCATTGGACACTCACCTCTCCTTGTTATCTCTTGTAAAACTATTTGGAAGCCCGTCTGACTGCTTTTCATACTTGGCCATTCCTTGCTTTCTCTTCCCCATCTATCTATC
>ML833126.1:26244-68443 GCA_009831015.1 Picea engelmannii
TTTTCAGCATCTGTGTTTGCATTTGTGTTGCAGCATGTTTCAGCATCTGTTCTTCATAAACAATCGATTGCCATCAATGACAACCTTGATCATCTGCGCCTTGATCATCTGCGTCATCTCTGTTGTAGCCATATTTCCAACAACGCGCTTGAAGGGACATGCAGCATTGTGGTGGGATGAGCTACAAGCTGACAGACGCTGCAAAGGCAAGCAGAAGATTAAGAGTTGGGATCGAATGATTGCGAAGATGAAGGGAAAGTTCATCCCAAGGGACTATCAAATTACTCTGTTTAGGAGGATGCAGAACCTGAGACAGAAACTGATGACAGTGAAAGAATACACGGAGGAATTCTATCGACTGAACATCAGAGCAGGTCATCGGGATAGCGATGATGAGAAGGTGGCTAGATATATGAATGGTCTGAGGTATTACATTCAGGATGACTTAAGAATGCTAACCATCCGAACGGTGGAAGATACTTATCAATTGGCTTTGAATGCTGAGGAGAAGCTGAGCCGTAAGACGGGTCAGAGGGGCCGAGGCAGGAGTCAGCCCAAGGGTAAATCGGTTACCCAATATAAATTCCAGAAATCCAAGGAGGAATGGAAGAAACCTCAGGGTAAAGTTGAAAGAGGTGGAACTTAACATAGAGGGCCATATGTTGAATAGAGAAGGCAACATACAGAGCAGAGCGGAGGATATGCTGATGGCAATACTTTTCCTTGTACTAGAGGAAGAGGAAGAGGAAGAGGTGGAGTAATCACATGCTTCACATGTGGAAAGAATGGGCAGAAGTCTTACGAGTGTCCAGAGAAAAAGAAGGATGGAGGGGAAGCTCACATCGCCGAAGCGTAGAAGTAGGATGTTGAGGCCAAAGACACAGAAGGCAGAACGTCACTAATGATGCGTAAAGTTCTCTTAACACCCGGGTAGGAGGTGGAGGACTCAGCTCAAAGGACCAGGCTTTTCAGAACAGCTTGCAAGACCAAGGACAAGGTGTGCAAGGTTATCATGGACAGTGGTAGCACAGATAATCTCGTTTCAATCGAGATGGCAGAGAAGTTGGAGCTGAAGACAACTGATCACCCAAATCCATACAAGGTTTCATGGCTATAGAAGGGACATCAGGTAAGTGTCACTAAACAGTGTTTAGTTGAATTCAAGATAGGAGGGTATAATGATAAAATACTCTGTGATGTTATTCCTATGGATGTATGTCATTTATTGCTGGGTAGACCATGGAAATATCATAGAAATGTGGTTCATGACGGGAGAATGAACACATATACTTTAGAGAAGAATGGGAGAACCCATATGTTGCTTCCGATAGAGGATAAGGAGGTGAAGCCGGAAGTAAGCAACACAGTACTTCTCATGAGTGGGAAGGAACTTCTTACAGAGGTTAAGAAGAAGGAAGATCCACAATTCTTTGTGGTCAGAAAACCGAGGATTGTTCTTACTAGCACAAGAGTGGATGATTTACCAGATGAAGTTCAGGAACTGCTGGAAGAGTTCGCTGACATTATAGTGGACGAACTACCTCATTCGTTGCCACCAATAAGGAGTGTGAGTCATCATATTTACCTCATACCGGGAGCCAATTTTCCGAACAAAACTGCATACAGGTTGACGCCACAAGAAAATGAAGAAGTTAAAAGGCAAGTCCAAGACTTATTAGACAAAGGGTTAGTCAGAGAAAGCTTGATTCCATGTGTTGTTCCAACAATACTCAGTCCGAAGAAAGATAGAGGCTGGAGGATGTGTACCGACTCGAGGGCGATTAATAAGATAACCATCAGGTATAGGTTTCCATTGCCAAGGATGGATGATCTGATGGATTGCTTGAGCGGAGCAAAGTACTTTTCAAAAATAGATTTGAAAAGCGGGTATCACCAAATTCACATGAGAAAAGGTGATGAGTGGAAAACAACCTTCAAGACAAACGAGGGATTGTATGAATGGCTAGTCATGTCGTTTGGCTTGACGAATGCACCGAGTACATTTATGAGGTTAATGAATGAAGTCCTGAGGGAATTCATCGGGAAATTTGTCATTGTTTATATGGATGACATACTGATTTACAGTAAATCAGAGGCTGAACACTTGAAGCATTTGGCCATTGTGATGAAGAAGCTACAGCAGGAGAAGCTGTTGATTAATATGAAGAAGTCCTCATTTATGAAGACAGAGCTCATTTATCTGGGTTTTGTTATATCTTCAAATGAGTTGAGAATGGATCTAGATAAGGTGGAAGTGATTAAGAATTGGCCATCACCGAGAAGTATTTTTGAGGTAAGGAGTTTTCATGGATTGGCTAGTTTCTACCGAAAATTCATTAGGAATTTCAGTGGAATTAGCACAGCGATGATGGACACAGTGAAGAAAAGACATAAATCTTTTCACTGGACGACTGAGGCTGAGAAGAGCTTCAATCTATTGAAACGAAAGATCACAAAACAACTAGTTTTGGTGTTGTCGTATTTCCAGAAGACATTTCAGGTGAAATGTGATGCAAGTGGGTTTGCCATAGGAGTGGTCTTGAGTCAGGAAGACAGGCCAGTTGCATATTTCAGTGAGAATATGGATGAGGTGAAACTAAAATACTCCACATATGATAAGGATTTTTATTCTATCATACAGGCGTTAAAGAAGTGGAGGCATTACTTGATCCCGAAAGAATTTGTTTTATACAGTGATAACCACGCATTACAGTTTGTGACTCAACAGGAGAAGTTGAATCAGAAACATGCTAAATGGGTAGAGTACATACAGAATTTCACATTTGTGATTAAGCATATTTCGGGTACTGCTAACAGAGTGGTTGATGCTTTGAGCATAAAGTGTTTGCTGTTGCAGGAGTTCCGAATCAAAACATTGGGTTTTGAGGATCTCAGGGACATGTACGCAGATGATGCAGATTTTGCAGAAGCATATGAAGCAACTGAGAACCCAGTTCTCAGAGACAGAAGCTAGTGGATAGAGTACGTGATCTAGGATGGATTGCTATTCAAAGGAAATCAACTGTGTATTCCGAAATGCTCCATGAGGGAGAACTTGTTGAAAGAGAAACACAGTGGTGGATTGGCATGACACTTTGGCCATGACAAGACGTTCAAAAAGCTGAATGAACCATATTTTTGGCCGGGGATGCGAGCAGAGGTCAAGAGATTCGTTGACAGGTGTAGAATTTGCCAGCATTTGAAGGGGAGGAAGCATAATGCAGGTTTTTATCAGCCATTGCCCACACCAGAGAATCCATGGGAGGCGATAAGCATGGATTTTGTATTGGGGTTGCCGAGAACACAAAGAGGTGTTGATTCAATCTTTGTGGTAGTCGACAGGTTTTCCAAAATGGCACATTTTATCCCATGCCATAAAACCAGCGATGCGACTCATATCGCAAATCTGTTTTTCAAAGAGGTCATTAGACTTCACGACTTACCTAGAAGTATAGTTTCAGACAGAGATACGAAATTCATTGGACATTTCTGGAGGACACTGTGGAAGAAGTTGGGGACTAACTTGATGTTTAGTTCTTCTTATCATCCTCAGATGGATGGACAAACGGAAGTGGTTAACAGAAGTATAGGAGACTTACTGAGAAGCTTGGTGACAGTGCACCACAACAGTTGGGACCACATATTTCCACAGGCAGAGTTCGCATACAATGATTCAGTGAATCGAAGCACAGGCAAGAGTCCATTCCAGATTGTATATGGCACATAACCGAGAGGAGTTTCTGAGTTGAGGGATTTAGAACAGACTGCTACTAGCAGCGCTAGTGCAGAGAATTTTGTTGAGGCGATAAAGGAACTTCACAGCAGGGTGAAGGAGTGGTTGCTGAAAGAAAATCAAGAATACAAGTGTAGAGCAGATCAGCATCGGAGACAACTTCAGTTTGAAGTTGGTGATCTAGTTCTGGCACATTTAAGAAAGGAAAGGTTCCCGAGGGGAACATACAATAAGTTAAAGATGAAGAAAATCGGACCATGCAAGGTCTTGAGAAAATTCGGAGAAAATGCTTATGAGATTGAGTTGCCGGATGGAATCGGAATATCTTCGATATTCAATATCACAGATTTATACCCATACAGAGCAGGAGAAATAGAGACTGGAGATGAGGAACCAGTGATCCATTGGATGAAACAGATGCCAGTTGCAGAGAGGCCATATATGGAGTGCATACTGGACAAGAGAGTGGGTAAGAAGACCAGGAGGAAAGAATACTTCGAGTATCTGGTGAAATGGAAAGGCCATCCAGTTGAAGATGCTAGTTGGGAGAATGAAGTGGAGATACAGAAGCATGGACAGACCGTGCAGGAGCTCATGGACAGGAGCCCATGAAAGTTTTCAAGCCGAGGATTATGATGCAGGAGCATCGCTAGCACATCAAGCGAGCCAGCGCGGAAGCGGGAGACAGCTGGACAAGCTAGCACAAATTTTGAAAAAACTTTGGGATTGTTGCACAAATATTAAATGAGCCATTAAGATGAAGCGCACTTGTATATTGTAAATAGACCTTGAGCCTTTAAGCTCTTGTCCTTAGTAGATAGATGACATTTAATATAGTTAATGTAGGTAGATAGGAATTTAATTTTGGATTTGATAGATGTAGAGCGCAAGAGAGAAACAAGATATAGACACCCTCATTGTGCATTGTAACATCAATTAGATAATTCAGAGGCAGGAAGAAGAGAGCAAGAAGAGAATTGTGTAGAGAACACCCATGTACTGATAATTGAATTAATAGAAGAAGATTGATTCAATTTCATGGTTTTGTGTCTGATTCCCTGTGTATTGATGTTATGCTCATGGATGTTTGCTTCCTGTTATACATTTTATTTTATATTCTTTGTATGTGATTTCATGGTGGATTTGAAGTTTGAGAGGAAGTGAGAATGAGTTTCAATTGTTTCTCTGTATGAGCAAGAATTCCTGCAAGGAGTGCAGTTGAAGTCATCCGCAAGGAGTGCATTGACAGAAGGCTCAAATAGTTAAATTTTGTTCTCACTCGCCCAAGAGTGAAAGTGGGTTACAAGAGCCATGCAAGGAATGCGCAGGCTAAGCTAAGTCTCAAAGTTGTGATTTTGAGCGAGAGTATTGAAGACTGCTGCTGTAGGCGTGCGCAGAGTCAAGGAAAGTAGAACACTTGAAGTGTTGCAGGCTGTCGCAGGGAGTGCGTGCAAAGACCCTTTTTTGAGGCTCGAAGTCGTGAGAAAGCTCAGGAGGAGAAAAACCTTCAAATATGCCGAAGGACTGCACAAGAGGTTTCACATCAAGAAATCCTCAAGGAGGAGAAGTGACGGTCAAGATCTTGTGGAGGGAACGCGTGAAAATCCCGTGAGCCGTCAGATCCACCAGAAGTAGCGAGGAAGTTACGACCACATCAGGAGTTCAAGCTCAGGACACCGTGAGCCGTTGGATCATCATCTAGTTACCCGTCAACCATCCGATTGGACAGAAGCTGCAAAGGGTTTAAGCCCATGTGAGGCATCGGGGTTTCAAAATTTCAGAAGTTCGAGGCCTTTCGGGTTTTGAAGCACCTACGGGAAATCCTAGCCGCTGATCTTGGCAGGACATGCGTCAGGAATCTGGAGAGGCATCGAGGTTCGACACATCGCGAATTCTGGGAGAAAAGAAATCACAGCATTAGGAATCGCGATCGCGTGATGTCCGATAGAGCGACGAGGGGACAGTGACGTGGAGGGGTATGTTCTCACGTGCATCGGGAACCGATGTATCGGGATTTTCGGTGACGTGAAAATCATCGCATGAGAAGTCGCAAAATCCCGAAATGCGATGACCACTTAGTCACAGCATTTGAGTGATGGATAGGTGTCGTGCCGTATCTGTGTATCGGCATATCGGGAGTTGGGGGTCAGCAAGGCAAGTTGATTTCAACATCATAAGTGCGGAAATTCTGACGGGAGGATTCCCGATAGGAACAGGAAGGGGTTGGCATTTACCCATCGAGCTTCGGGGTATTGTGAAACACAAGGTGTGAGACCACGGGACTCGCGAATCCGCGAAGTTCAATTCCCCTATTTGAGTAGGGGGATCGTTAAGGAAATTTTTGTGGGTGCGGAAAATTCCCGATAGGGGATTTGAAGAGCTTTTCAAGTTCTTCGGGCCAAGGTGGGAGAAGGTCCTATGAGAGAAGATGCCTGGAGGGTGCGTTTGCGTCATATATATATATATATATTCTTGTTTATAAATATGAAATTAGTAATCTTTAATGCTAACAACTCATCATGCAGGAACTGTGTAAATTGTCATTGATGGGAAAAAGGATTGAGAATATATGCCATTAATATGAATTAAACCAATATTTGCGGAGGGATTTGTTATCCCTTCCCATTGTTAATTTCAAATACCATGGAATGTCATTCACACATTGTCGGCTTGGTTCATTCACAAAACCTCTAATCCTTAAGTGTTCTTCGTCGTAACCGCCACCTTCACACTTCTAAGTATGCAATAATTAAGCTTTACTTCTAACAACTCATCATACAACACGCATAGAGATTGTCATTAATAAGAGAAGATCTGGAGGAGATTTTCCATTCACATGCATTGAACCAACATTTTAGGGGGGATTTATATTATCCCCTCCATTTTTTTCTTTTCAAGCAACATCTGGAGCAAACAAACGTTTTCATAAACTAATGGCACCAACTCAACATCACTTCTGTGGAGATACAGTGAACATCTTTGGACCCGAGGACCAAAATTACCACAGTAACAAAGCATTGCTCCAATGTCCTACCAGAATAACAAAGCAACCCAAAGTTCTTCAAACGGAGGAGGTTCATCCTAAAAATGATAGTTCTCACAAGCTTTCCTTGTAGAAGAAGAGAAAAAGAATTTTAGGGGAGGTGGAAGAGCTCGAAATTGAGAGTGAGAACATGGAACTTGACACTGATCTAGATAGCATATTCTGCAACCTTGATCGGTCGGGAGACGTGATTCAACATAGCTACCCAATGGACATAGTTGATACAGAATTTTTTTATGAAGATGAATCCTTCATATTCCAGAGTGTTGTTTTTGAAAGAGAATCTAAAAAATTAATTATTAAAAGGAGAGATGTAAAAAGTAAGAAAGGAAAATATCGTTCAGAAGTTGACCTTGCCAACATGCATCCATCCCAAATCTTTGGAATTCACAGGAAACCAGAGATGATATTGATGATTCCATTGGAGGCATTGAGGCTGAGAATGCCTAAGAAAAGGACTGGATCAAGGAATTAGAGGAATCTTTGATTCCTATGCCATTGATTGCTAGTCCTTTGGAAATAGCCAAGCCTGTTACCCCTGCAACAAAGTTAAAAGGATCCTCCAACTTCCTCGCATCGTGTAAAGGATATGTGGAGAAAAATATCAAGAAAAGAATGGAACTGGTTGTTGAGGCTTGGGAAACGTCACAAATTATGGATTCCCTAGGAAAGAGGGCATATAACTTGCTCGAACTTCTGCAGACAGATTTAAAAAATGAAGAAACTTTCTATTTGGACACGGTCATCCCTTTTTCCTTTCATGTCAACAACATGGCATAAATGACAAGAAGACACATGATCTCCCCTCCAAAAGATGGATCACTCAATTAGAAGCATGCTGGAAAGAGAAGGTGAAGAACCTGTATCTCATTGTCCAATCATGTGAGCAAGCAATATCAAAGAAAGAAACATTATTCACAAAGATGACCAAAATAGACTGAGCTGGAAGGACCAATGAGTTCTAGGACCTCAACTCAATCATCAACTCGTTGGCATTAACCAAGCAATATTTTGATAAATAAGTTGGTAATTTTAAGGCATTGTCTTTAGAATTTTTTTTACAGGATTCTTGAATATGGTCAAGATCACGTGGACAACTGACTAGTCAGCTATTTCGTACATAATCAAGACATTGATCTGGCTCCGCGTAATATTTATATTGATCTAAGCAAATTAGAAAATGAACATTTCAGCATAAAAATTTGGAATGACATCAACGTCGTCCCATTGAGAAGCTACATTGAAGAATTCGTCGAAACAAACTTGAAGCGTGTCATCGACGAAAGGTAATAGGAAAATGCATCAACGAGAAAATAGAAAAAATAATTATATGTACCATTGTTGTAAGTCTATACTGATGACATCCTCCTTTGTTTATCAATCCATTTATTCCACCTTTTCTGAATAGAAATCTCTAGCCAAAGACTGATACCTTCCAATTTCTTCTTTTCAAGTATTACACTCTACCATTGCCCACTTCTTCTTTCCACAGTCCTATTTATTGTACATATTTCTCTTATGGTCTACGGGAGCCCCAATCCTAGTCTATATGAAAAACGCATTTAAATTTCTAGGAATATGTAACAAACTATTATTTTTTGATATATTCCAAATAAAACTATTTTTTGTCTCCTTTATATTTATGTGCTCCTAAATTTTTATCTTCAACTATGTTGAATGTGTTTGTTTTATTTGAATTGTCTTTTTCTCATGCATATCTATTTTTGATGTGTCCGCGGAAGCCCCAATGACAATCTATATGACAAATTCATTTAAATTTCTAGGAATATGTAACACACTTTTATTTTTTGATTTATTCCAATTAACACTATTTTTTATCTCCTTTTATATTTATATGCTCCTTTTAGTTTATTTTTTCTATTGACACATATATAGACAACTCTATCGAAACTTTAGTTAACTCTAACCATTTCAAAATATACATTGAACAGATAAAACATTCAAAGTAGGACTATTGAAAAGAACGAAAATTTCGAACATAGCAAAATGGATTATATAGTTTCACAAAATAAATCAGACTCTAGAGGGCACGTGTCATCTATTGCATGGTTACCACCTATCCTTCTTGCATGCTACTTTTCCCCCATCCATCTTCATTTATCCCCAATTCAACCCGATAGGGACTATGCTGCCATGCAACACTTGTTTACTTTAGTTATTTATTTGTTCTCTTTAACTCTTCCAACTTTTTTTTTCCACACTTTTATTTGAATTTGAATTCTTGTTCCTCTCTATTCTTCTTCTTGATTTGTGGATGCACTAGTAATTATTTTTAGTTAATTAGTAATCAATTTATTTCCATTTTATGCATATTTCTAAAATGTATTTATTTTTCTTAATAACTTGTAATTAACTTAAATCACATATCTTGTTATGAAATACCTTATGATCTATATGATCAATCACATTATCTATCATTTAATTAATTTTTCCTTTATAACTATAATGAATAATTAAATAAGTTTGTCTTCTCATATTTTAAATAAATGCATATGATAAACGATTTCAGTAAGTACCCATGGTTACATGCTTGTGCATGCCCTTCAAGCTTCTAACTTTCTTGGTGGGGGAATGATGCAAGTGTTGAGATGTTGCTAACTCAATATTTTGTTTTCCTTATGGTGACACTAATAGTCATTAAGGAATAAAGTTATCACCTATTACACGTCCCTTAGCTAAACCTCATGAGTGACTAAATATGTGGCCTACCCTTATAGAAACGTGAAACCTTTGAGTAAAAGAATCACTAACTTTCCAAATCAAGTATTGGAAAATGAGTGCTAGTAGGTGGAAATAAGAATGACGTTTCTCCTTCCCTAGTGATATTATGTACACTTCGATACAACCTTATACAACCTTATTACCCATATGTGAATCAATTGATAAGCATATTCGTTGTGCCACATCAGAATCAACTCATCAAACAATTCCATAATCCAAAATCAAAGTATAACATTAATCATATAATATTTTATTTTGGAGTCCAATACAATGTTGATATAATCCCATGTCAATATAATACTATGATTTCCTATCACACTAAATAAATAATCAATAGCATATGCAAATTAATGTATCCAACATTTTCATTTTAATGTGTCAAAACCACATGAATTAACAACATCAATTACATCATATCAATGCCCATATAATTAATTCATGTTATCATATAAATGTTTAAATAAACCAATTCAAAACCATCATTTAAAATCAATCACATTTCTAAAAGTTCGTGTTTCATAATGTAAGTCATAAACTCAATCATTTGTAAACAAATACTCTTAAAAAATAAGATTTAATAAGCCTACTTAATCAAAAGAAATAAAATACTATAATATCATTAACATTGAATTTGAAAAATACTCTAATATAAAATACCCATGATATCTTTTGATTTTATTCTATACGTATGATATCTTTTGATTTTATTCTATACGTATTTTATGCCAAATATTTTTTTTAAGATTTTCAAAAATTTTCATTGATTTTATATTAACATTTTTATATTTAAAATGAATTATGTCAAAATATTTTTTAAGAATTTCAAAATTTATCATTGATTTTATGTTAACATTTTTATACTTAAAATGAATTGAAGGGATGGGTTTTTTCTAATCTTAAAAATCTGAATGTGAATTTAATTAAGAATTTGCTTATTTGTTTATTTTTTACTTTAAAAGAATTTTTCCATTGTAATTAAGATTTTTAGAATATTTCTTATGATTTATGAATTAAGATTTTTACAATATTTCATATAATTCATGAATGGTAAAGAAGGTTAATTAAAAATAAAATCTCTATAATATATATAAATATTTTTAAGAAAAAATAAAAAAATGTTATTCAATATTAAGAAATCAGTATTTTTTAAATTATAAATTTATTAAAAAACTAAAAAAAAATACAAAGTAATTGGTATTTTTTAAATTATAAATTTATTTAAAAAAAAACAAAAAAATGAGAATCGTTTTCAATTTATTCAGAGTATTTTCACTAATGGAAAAATGGAAAATAGTAACTAAACATTAAAAAAACACGAAAACTTATGACCACATGTCCTTTTAAAGATAAAAGCACTAAATATTGTAGGTAATAAAAGTGATTAGATATCAAACCAATGCATTGTTTAGGTAAATAATTAAATACATTGGAAATCACTTACATTTAGTGATTAATACTATAATAATGAAAACCAAGTTAGTGCATTGTTACTAATCATTTTAATTTTTGTCATCATAAACCTGATGACCACATGTCCTTTTAAAAATAAAAACACTAAATATTGTAGGTAATAAAAGTGATTAGATATCAAACCAATTCATTATTTAGGTAAATAATTAAATACATGGGAAATCACTTACATTTAGTGATTAATACTATAATAATGAAAACCAAGTTAATTCATTGTTACTAACCATTTTAATTTTTGTCATCGTAAACTTGATGACCACGTGTCCTTTTAAAGATAAAAACACTAAATAATGTAGGTAATAAAAGTGATTAGATATCAAACCAATGCATTGTTTAGGTAAATAATTAAATATATTGGAAATCACTTACATTTAGTGATTAATACTATAATAATGAAAACCAACCAAGTTAGTGCATTGTTACTAACCATTTTATTTTTTTCCATCATAAACTTTTATATATGAATATTTGCACTATGAACACTGGGTTGAATTATATGCATACAAATTTTATGATGTGCATTTAAATACATGTAAAAGATCAATAATTTAATAAATTTTAATTTTTGAAATATGACAATAATTATTATTGAACTATTGATAACATTAATTTTTCTTATGTAATCATTTGGGATTCTCCTTAATGAAAGGTTCCAATTACATCTTAAATTGTTTGGAATAGGAAATCTATCTGATCTATGACCCAATAACCTTTGAGTAGTTTTGAGTGTTTTACTAGTTGTGGTTCGGTAAGACATGTAGGTATTTTTTAATGCAATAAATGAGATGTAGTTAATCTAATATGAAAAATGTAAAAGGATGTCCAGGATAAACTAACAGAACCGATGAGTTAAACATAGAACCAAACATATTACAAGTTTATGTCTTTAGTAAAAATTTACCATGAAAAGAAAAACATAAATTTAAATAACCAATTGTATTATAAAAAAGTTTCAAAATCAATTGTTGAATACAATACTACTCTTAAGTATATAAACAAACAATTTGTGATATAAGTAAAATAAAACAAGTTTCTCATATGAGAAAACTCTACATTATAGAAGCAAATTCTTATGCCATTCTAAAACTCAATAAATTAGCAAAATTATTTCTATAAATCACACATTGTTGAACTAGAATCTATCTTCAAATGGATTGGCCAACAATGTCTTCTCATTCATTAACATTTCATAGAAAATTCTACAAATATGAACAAGAAAAAAGATAGTTCTCTATCGAGTTTAAATTATTTATACAAGTGAAGGAGAGGAAAGTTAATCATTTTGATTCCCTCCATTGGGTTATTTGGTTCCCTTCTTGTCTTTTTGGTTTCATTCATATGTCTTTTTCCTACCATCTGGAATTTCAAATTTTTTCATTTCTAAATCCTATGGTGGTTTGATTTCCTCCTTGGATGTTAAGTTTCTCCATTAACTATCCTTTTGTTCCACCTGTTGTTTTGAATTTCTATCTTCAGTTCAAATTGACTTTTCTAATGGTTTGATTCCTTTCTTGGTAAGTCATCTTCTTTATTAATCTATCCCTTTTGTGTCACCTGGGGATCCTCTCCTTTCTTGACCATCAAAACTTCTTGTACTCCTACAAGTTGACTAGACATTAATGTATAAAACATAGACCAAATAGGTTAATCATTAAATCAATAATCAAATAGAACTAATCTCTTCTTGATATTTCAAATTGAGTGGGATACAATTCACTTCTATCCATTTTTAAAGTTTGAGTGCAAACCTTAAAAGCGCATAAGCTAGTTTTTAGGAGATTTTATTTCAGGATCATGATTGATCTCAAAATTTGGACCTAACTAGACATAATTTTTAATATGAGGGCCTCGATTTGAGCAATCAAGACTGATTGTAAAAATCGAGGAAAGGTTACACTAGGATTTAGGGGAGAGGTCTTGATTTGGAAATAGAGGCCAATTTCCAAACCAAAACACGTTATCACTACATTTTTATGAGTGTATGATCCATAAACGAGAGGCTTATAGTCTCACCATTTCACCAACATGGAAATATATGTAAAAAATATGACCTTAGCTCTATATTGATAGAAAAAAAAAAAAAGACCAAACAAGCTGCAAGTCAGGTTGACCCAAATAAAGATGACGTCGACTATCTGAAAGTCGAGTCAGAGAAATTATATGGAAGGAATACAAGTTGAGTCAAAAAATAAGTCAGAAGTAATACAAGTTGGATTTGGTTCCTAGCAACTGAGAAAGAAATATGAGGGAGAATTTGATAACCCAAGTTGTGGAAAAAAAGTTTGGGGATGAATTTGACAACTAGTTGTAGAGCAAAACGTTTTGGGCTAGTTTAGCAACCCATTGTGGGTAAAAACAATTTGGAAGTCATGTATGGTAATCAATGATAGAAGAAAACGTTTTGAGGTGAAATAGGTAGCGGGTGAAATTGCAAAAATGTGTATATGTCTCATGGGTAGCTAATGAATGCTTAGACAACCCAAACTTTCAATATAAATGTCGTTTATGATTTTTGGGCAAAGGAAAACATCCAACAAAATAGAGAATGTTCCAACAACTCTAAAAATGAAATTGGAAATCCCAAGTAAATAGAAATGACTCATGAAGGATGGTTGTCAGTTTCCAAATCAAAAGTCAATGCACAACTATGGTTAAAGAGTCGTTAGTTTGGTTTATTGACCACGTGGACCATATTAATACAAAATGAGATCAAAAAATAGATGGCATGAAGTTCTCATTGCTATGTTGTATGTAGGTAGACATTAAATTACAATACACCCCATTACCTATTGGTTAAATTATAATGCAGAAAATTTCATCCATATACAATGAAATTTAAACACGACTAACACACACACAATGCAAAATTTTACCGTGGAAACCCAAATGGGAAAACCAACATTTTTTTTGCTTCATCCATGCTCTTTATTATTCAGTAGTGGGAAAAATACAGGCTCTCTAGTACATCTCTATGCTCCTTAGTGACATCTGGGCAACCTTTGTACATCATTCATTGCCAAAGAAACCCCTCTCATTGTGGGGAAACATATATAATTTTGAGTAGGCCGAGAGGATATATGGAAGGTTAGGCGTCCACAATGATTCAACTTCTCTCCAGTCCACTTCTATTTATTTTGTTTGTTTGTTTCTCTTTTCTCACACGTGGAAAAGGTCTTATGAATGTCTCATTACTTATTTTATACAATAATAAACTACATGATTTTACATACACTACATACAAAATTGGACATTGATCGTGATGGAATGGGGCCCTTCAGGGCAACAAGTTGATATCCTTCTCCATCCATAGCCTTAAACTTTGCATGTGTTGATCATCTTAGATCATGTGCCCATAGCCAATTTTTCTTTTTAGATTCGATTCAGATCACACCTTCCCATTGGGAGGATTTTGGTCCCCAAATGATGCCAAGGATAAATGAGGTAACTTGGTTTCAATATGGATACACTGATATGTCACTTCTCCTTCCTTGTAGTATATACTTCAAGACTAGTCTGCCATATTTATTGTTGTCCTCTACAAGTTGTCCACTCCTTGCGTTGTAGAACTGTGTCTTCCTCCAAATCCTCAATACAATGAGTTGAAAGGTATTCCACCTCATCTAGCATGGAGGGTTCGAACAACTTTAAATTTTCCACATTCACCATTGATTTGTTTTTCATATAAGGTGGAGGTTTCATCCTAAAGGAATTCTCATTCACTTGTTCAATGATCTCAAATGGTCCATATCTAAGGGACTTGAGTTTCTTTGATGCTCCTTGCAGTCATTCCCTACATAGATAAAGCCACACTTGGTCTCCAACATGGAACGTATGATCCTACCTATGTTGATCATGCCTTGCTTTGTACGACTGTTGGCTCTTCTTAATATTCTCTTGAACCCTTAGAAGTATATTCTTGATCTTGTCCATGAATTTTCTTTACATTTGTTCTTCTCCTTGTATTCATGTTTATTCATTTTTTTGTCCATAAAAAATATCAAATGGTGAAGGAGGTAAATAACTAATGCAAGTCTCGAAAACAAAAATATTCATGGAAGAATGAAGTGCTCTATTGTAAGAATATTGAATGTAGACTATTTTCTCATCCTAAGTCTTTGGATGTTTGTTGTTGTAACCTCTCAATAATTATACCAACATCCTGTTTACTACGCCAGTTTGTCCATCAGTATGAGGATGGAAGATAGTAGAGTACTTCAACTTGGTATCCATTCTTTCCCAAATCATTGTCCAAAATATTCCCAAGAACCTATTGTCCCAACCATATATGATGGAGGTTGTAAATATGAAATGTACCCAAACATGGATAAAAATAGCTTAGTTTCCTCTCCTCTATAGATTGTCTTCTTACAGGAAATGAGAAAACAAAATTTACTAAAGTTGTCTACCATAATGAACAAGTATTCATGGCCTCTACAAGTCATAGGAAAATGTCCAACAAAATCCATGGATATGTTCTCCCAAGGCATGTTTGGTAGTGGAAATGGCATGCACAACCCAACTTTTTCGGTTTCTTGGCTTGCTAGTGCTGCAAATAACACATCCTCTAATAAAATTTCCCACTTTCTCTTGCATATTTGGAAAATACACACACCGCTACAAATGCATGACTGTCTTGTTCACCCACATATGTGTTAAGTATTTCAAAAACACTTTATCTCATACATTTCGACACTTAGAATTTTTTTCTCTTGATCGTGAGTTCATAAGTCATTTTATTTCTTGTTACAAACTTTTTCCACTTCTAAAACACACCACTGTCTTCTGTTGTATCCATTTTGGACCAATACTTAGTCTCTTTTTGTGTTTCTTGCGGGTTTGTTACCTCTTCACGTTATAGTCTGAAGCTTTGTCATTACCAAAATGCACCACCATGTTTTGTGATCCTCGTATTGAATGATACTTAGAATATTTTTCAAGTGTTTATCACGGGTATGAGTCACTCACCCAATTCACTGCGTTTCACCATGACATGTCCAACCAACCGCTTTATGTTAGTATTTTTCTCTCTCTCAATATCTCAATACTTCGTTGAGTTTTTATTTCATCCCAGGTTCATGGGTCATAGCTATTCAAAACATTTTCCCCCTCACATTTGACCGATGACATTTTTCAAAACATTTAGTTATTTCTTGATTTTTCACCGCGGGTTTGCGGACCCACATGTTCATCTCTCATCTCTTGAAGAAATACAATCCTCCATTAGTCTGTGTTAATACGTATCTCATATCATCACTTTCCCCAAAGTACATTTAATACTAATCTTACGAAAAAGGACAAGTGATTAAAATATTAAAATGTCATTATTAATGGTAGGCTTCTCGAGGAAATTCTCCATCAATTCGAATTCAATTCAAATTAATATTTCCTTCAAAAGAAGAGCTTCAAGTTACATTATGGTAAAAGGGATTTCTTTGAAATTAATGTTCTAAAGTGACTGTACATTAGTTCTCCAACTTCATCAAGTATGACAACGAGAAGAATAAAACAATTATGCAGTGATACTCTAAACACATTTGGGCAGGAATATCAGAGATTCCAGTGGTCTAGATCATACGAGTATTATTCATCACTACCATGGAAACAAAGGAATGAGAATGAATCTTGGACATCAAGGATTTCCTTAGATATTTGTGTACCATAATTTTTTCACTCAAAAGAAATATTTTCTTGTTTAAAGGATAAATTTGATAAATATCGGAGGATAATTCAACTTCAAGGAGAATCCCATTTCTCTTACACCGCCAGTTTTTAAGAATATACATTGAAACTCTCAGAGCCAACAATTATATTCAAAGGAGATGAGGCCAATAATTTCCTAAAAGAAAGGAACAATGAACCAGATCTTTTGCAGGAATATATCGAGGACCCGAAAATGATGTTGAAAGACTTATCTAATATCCATGTCAGTTTATTAAAAAACCCTTATCGATAAATAACATGGATTTTCACTACAATAGCGGGTCAAGAGTCTATATCCACCATTTCCTGACTGGATCTGCACATTTTAAATTTTACAGTTCATGAAAAGGTGATTTTCGAATGGGAAAAAATCATTTATGGAGAATTAACTTTTCAATTATCAAATTTAAAAAAGAATAAGAAATTTTATATGTATTCATATTTAATCTTCTATCACCTACTGTCATGTTTTCAAGGGTTTGAATTTGGTAGGATGAGTTAATTCAAAATTTGATCCATTACAAATGTGGTATCCAACCCTATTGAAATAGAAGGCTACATAATTTTTTTATGAACTTCATAACTCATTTGTTTCTTCCTTCAATAAAATCATCTTTGGCCTAAAAAGATCAAGATTATCTTTGGAAGCAATGACTTTCTTGAAAAAAAAAAAGTATTGAATCCATGGAACATTATAGCATTATCATAGTTTACTGTTCTCGAGAAAGACCTTTGTATCTCCCATATTATGTATCGAACAAGATGTTTGTTGTGGAGGTTTCCAAACAATAGATATATTGGATTCACTTCTTCATGAAAAAATAAAGAAGCAATTCATTCCTTTACCTTGGATAATTGGGGAAATTTTGTTGAGAAGTATTTCAGGTATTGATGAATTTGCAGTGCATTTTGACCAATATAATTTAAAAATTTTAGATGAAATTAGAGGGTTCGACCCTAATCACTTGTTCATGGATCATATGACAATTTTTGGCTTTATTATTTCACTTACTAAGTATTTTCTATTTGGAGAGGAGGAAGGTGATAGCCAGGACCCGAAAGTAATTTTTGTTGAAAAGAAACAAGAAGAGATCAAGATTATCCTTTGCACTATAGACCAACATAAACAGAGGGGAATATTTATTGATGAAAGGAGTACTTGTTCTCCTAATGTATCTAAGAGAATCATTCCACGAAAACAAAATTATCAAGTGGTATCAAAATAAAACAAGCATTCTTCAGTCAATGATTCTGATGATGGAGGCGATAAAAACCCTCTCAAGGGAGATATGGAGCGACCTCATAAGCTTCTAGTCACTAAGAGAAAAAAACAAACTAATAAACAAGAATTAGAGGATATTGCACCTGAAGATGAAGTTGTTATTGAAGATATGGATTTGGATGCGAATATTTAAGTCATAGAGTTTCCCGATGAAGAGAAAATACTTTAAGAAAGCCAAGAATTTGCAACTTAATTGGCAACACAGGAGCCAGTGTCGTTCTTCGAAGAATGTTTGACTGTACATAATTATTTGTTTGATGGAAACACCAAGATATTAATATTTGAAAGAATTCATTAAAAAATAAAAAGGTACAAGGGAAATATAATTCAGAGTAGATATTAATGGGGTGCCACCTTCTAGAATTGCACGTATCCACAAAGTTATAGGGGAATCTATTAAGATGTCAATTGATGAGACATAGACTCAAAAAACCAATTCTAAAGATAGGATTAAAGAATTGGAGAATGCCTTAATTCCACCACCAATATTGGATAGTCTGATTTCCATAGTTAATCGCTAGAAGACCTCTAACGGAACACTAGAATCTAATTCAAGGATAAAGGGAACATAATGTTTGCTTCCTCCAGTCAGAATGTATGTTGGGGAGAATATAAAGAAGAGAATGCATCTCATTCTTGAGGCATTAGAATCTGTGAGAATCTTTGTTTCTTTGGAATCCAAGATTATCAATCTAAGACAATACCTCCAAGATTACCTCGAGAATGATGAGGGTATTAATAAAGATGTTGTTATTACATTTGTTTTAAAGGTTTCAAGCATGAGTGAACTAAAAAAAAAGGAAGAATATTTACCATCATCCACTCATATAAAACAAGTAAAATCATGTTGGATTAAGAGGATCAAGACTTTAGAAGAAATATCGGTTTATTGTGACACTTTAAGTGTAAAAATGAGGGGATTATGTTTGAAATTAGTTGAGTTAGACTTGGTAGGAACCACTGGGGAAGTTCATTATAAAAAATTGATATTAAATTCTATGTTTATGACAAAAGAGAAATTTGAAGAACATATGGAGATATTGAAGGCCATGTTAGTAAAGAAATTTAACAGTTTGACCAAATACACAAAGAAAGAAGTGAAAAGTTGGTTAGTTAGATATGTTAATAAAAATGAACTTATTGAAGACACATTGCACCAAATTTCAATTGAATTTAAAGATCTTGAAAGTACATTATTTGATATTAAAGTCAGGAAAGATATAATTGTCATGCATATCAGGGAATACATTGAAAGTTAGTTAAATAAATCTTTAATCAAAATAACTAAAGAAGATCAAGAAGAGGTGGTTGGTACCAGTCCTGTAACTACAACAAAAGAAAATACAAAAGGAACATCGACCACTAGATAGGAGAGAGAGAAAACCCATCATAATGAGTAAACTGATCACATCCTTCTCTATCATTTTCCTCTTCTTATCTTTCCTGAAGAAAACATAATTGATTTATGATCGCTTCTCTCTATCTTCTTTTCAAGTTCATCCTTGTTCTGTTTTCATTTATGGTCCATGGGATCCCAATCCGAGTCCATTCTAGACAAATGCATTTTTATTTTCAGACTATTAAAGACTATTGTTATTTTTTAAAATCCCAGAGAACTATTTTGGGGTTAAACTTTAATGATATCATGAACTCTGAGTTTTTGAGCATAAGATATTTACAATTTTCCTATCATATTGTTTCATGTTTTGAATGAGAAAACTCTTTTAAAGTTCTCTCAATTGCAGGACATTATCTTTATTTTCCATGAATTTGATTGAAATTATGATATTGTGATGGATGTGAGAATCATATTATTTTTCATGTAATGATTATTTATTTATGTACAATTTCTCTCCATTTATTTTAGTTTAGTCTTTGAAGAATCCTGGTTCTATTCTCAGGAATTCTTTTGTGAATGTATATTGTTTTCAATTTGTAATATTTTACATTTTCATTGAGCGATAAATATTGGGGTTTTCCTTTTTAGTACTCTCCCATTTTAATATTTTCAATCAGATTATATTCAAGATTCATCTTTAAGAAAATACAGAGGAGTACCACCTTTATAAAATCATAGGGGGATTCATACCCTCGTGAGGTTGTTTTTTGTATCTTCACCAATCTAAACATCAACATGTCTTTGTCATGCCCAAATTTCCAACAACCCTAGAACTATGTGCTTCTCTCACCAACTTAACTCTTTTTTCTCGGGGCATGGATAGTTTGTCCAACTTGGTATTCATTTCATTCCATGATAGTGACCACCCTCTCATTTAGTTGCTTGTAGACTCCTCTGAAATCTTAATCTCCCTCATAATATTCACTTAGAAGTTAATGAGTGAAAGGATCAAGCTTCATTATCATCCCAATTGATGCAATTTTCTTCAGTTGTAGTTGAGAGAGCATGTATACTAGTCTATTTGTAACTCCTTTATTGTACTGAATCAATAAATGAAATTGTTGCAAGAAACCTAACCACTTGTAATCCCTCACCTGCTACATCTTTATTTAACTTTGTAGATACTAAAGGGTCTAATGATCTGTGTGTATGATAGTCTCTTTTCCCAAGAGGTGATGCTTCCATTTCTTCAGTTATTGTACAATAACGAAGAACTCTTTATCATACATGGCATAGTCAATCATTTATCCATGAAAAAAATCTTAATGGTATCACATAATCATTCCTCCTTGCATGAGTACTTCTCATAATGAATATCCACTAGCACCAATCTCTAGCTCAAAAGGTCAATGCAAATTTGGCATGGATAATACTGGAGCATTGTTGATTTTATTCTTCAAGTCTTCATATTTTCTTTGTTGTGTCTTACCCCAATAAAAGTTATTTCCTTTTACAATTATGGAATGCAATGTTTCTACTACTATAGAGAAGTTCATGATGAAATTACTCAAATACTGAGATTCTCCCATGAAACTCCTGACTTATATCACATTGGTGGGAATAGGCCATTGGGTGATGTTTGTAATCTTCTTTGGATATACCCTCAACTCTCCTCCTTCAATCATATGTCCAAGATATATCAAGGAATTTTTTCCAAACTCGCATTTCTCGAAGTTGGAAATCAACTGAGTCTTCTTCAAGGTCTCTAGTACCTGTGTCACCTGTGAGAGGTTCTCTTTCCAAGTATTACTAAATATTAGTATGTCATCTTGATATATTATTGAAAAATATTCAATGAAGGGACTAAACACATCATTCACGAGTCTCATAAACATTGCAGGTGCATTATATAATACAAAAGGAATTAATAACCACTCATACAAACCTTATTTTGTTTTGAACGTTGTATTCCACACATTTATGATTTGATCCTCACTTGGTGGTAACCTTATTTGAGGTCCAAATTAGTAAATAATTTGGCTTGTTGTAGTTGATCCAACAAGTCAGCAATCCCTGGCAAAGGATATCTATTCTTGATGGTGATTTTATTCAGGGCATGGTAGACAATGCATATTCTCCATCTTCCATATTTTCTTGGCACGATGATGATGGGTGAACTACATGGTGATGTACTGGGTCTGATGACACCTTGATCCAACAATTGTTGTAGTTTCTTCTTTAATTCATCTTCTTCAATGATGGATTTTCTATACAAGCCAATGATAGGAAGTGGTGAATTTTTCAACAACCAATTCTCGTGTTGAACCTCTCTCTTGGGTGGAAATCTCTAAGGATCTTGAAACACTTCCCTATAGGATTCAATTAGTTGTTGTAGTTATTGATGTTGCTTGATGCTACATCCTTCCAAGGATGCCTTCATCCACATATTACTTCCTTCTTCTTGTTTATTTCCTTCTCTTAGGAATAGAAAGACAAACCTCTTTGTATTTCCCATGATTCTTCTTTCTTAATGAGCGTCGATCAAAGAGAGATTAGATTTTTCCTAGTGTGCATTTATGGCATAAGATTTTCCATCCTTGACTAAAATATATTGGTTTTCTCTCCTTCTTTAAATGGAATCCCTCATGTACAAATACGGGATTCCCAATATAACTCTAGATATATCCATAGGGACCACATCTGCAACTACTTCATCAACAAAGTTATAATTGATGGAAAACTTAAAATTTGCATTGTTTTCTCACTTTCAATTCTACATATTTCCTTAGCTAGTCCAAGGGGTATGGATGCAAATGATATTGAGTCTCCATACCAATATTCTCAACTAATTTCACAGAGATAATGTTGGATTGTGAACTGGGATCGAACAAATAATCCCCATTGTTTTGCTTCATATGTATTTTAATGCAGAAAAGTTTAGTCATTTCCTTCTCCTCCTTATGATTGAAACCAACTAATGCCACCTCTTTTTCGATATTAGTGTAGTTAATCTCCCCTTATGGTTCTGACGTGATATCCACCCCTTCCTCAACATCCAATGATATTAATGTTTTCTTCTTCTTTTTCTGAAAATATTTGGCGTGCTTCTCATGGCGCAATTTCCAATAGTTCTACTCAGTGTGTGCCTTTCTATCACATCCTTAACATTGTTGGACGAAAGGTGTTTCTTCTTGTGACACAACAACAATATTATTCCCATTCCACTTCTTCTTGGTTTTTTTCTTTCTTCGTTTCTCTTTTGGTTCTACTTTTTGGTGAGTAGTTGTTTGTTTCTTTCTCTTATCTCCCTCAAGGTATTGTGCTTGAATACTAACCTCATAAATTTTCTTAGGCCTAAATAACATTAGTTTTCTAAGAATTTGAGGTAACACTTCCCCCAAATACATGACTAACATGTATATACTTTTGAGAGAGAGTACCATATGAATTTATCTCTTCCTAAACTTTGTCATGAACTCTTGTACTAATTTTCCTTGTCTCTTCCTGAAGTAATTCCATACTATTTTTTGGTGTTCCTCACATCCTATTGGATAAAACTCATATTTGATCAGGTCCTTCAACACCTCCTAATTAGTCACTAGTGGCTCATTTCCTAGTGCTCTTATTACTACATCACTCTCCCACCATGTGAAAGCATGGCCTTCAAGCTTCAACTAAGAAAAATGAACATTTTTTTTTTCTAGTTACTTGATGCACAATGGAGTATACTTCCATTTGTTGCAGCCATTGGTTCAAAATGATAGAATCCACTTACCTAACATAAGGCTTTATGTCCACCTTGGCCTCCACAGAAAAACGTACTTGTGTCTTACTATATATGTACTCTCCCATCTCTGGTTCAATCTTACACTCTATCTCTGGCTTATTTTCTTCATTCTTGGGACCTTCATGACAAGCCTCTGTTGATGGTGTTTCATTGTCCTTTGCAGATAATAGTTGTGAAACCATTGATGTCAATGTGGCCAAAATCTACTCAAATCGATCCAACCTGACCCTGGGATCATCTTCCTCTTCTCCTTCATAATTTTCTCTTGAAATTCTTGATTCTCTACTTCTCTCTACCCATAGAAACAACTCTTATCCACTTATTTTGTAAGCATAGTGGGTAATTACCATGTAGGTCTCACTAAATGCATTCAAAATTTTTCTTTGATACCATCTAATCCATAAACGAGGGGATTATAGTCTCATCATTTCACCAATATGGAAATATCTGTAACAAATATGACCTTATCTCTGTATTGACGGAAAATAAAACTCGACCAAACAAGCCACAAGTCAAGTTGACCAAAATACAAATGATGTCCACTACCTAGAAGCCAAGTTGGAGAAATGAGTTGGAAGGAATACAAGTCAGATTTGGTGCCTAGTAGATGAGAAATAAATCTGAGGGTGAATTTAATATCCCATAGTGTGAAATTTGTTTTGGGGGAACAAATTCAACAACCAACTATGTAGAAAAACATTTTGGGAAAATTTTGGCAACCCACAGTGAGTCAAAACGTTTTGGAAGTCGAGTCTAGTAATAAACGATGGAAGAAAACTTTTTGAGGTGAAATAGGTAGTGGGTGGAATTGTAAAAACATGTATATGACCCACGGGTAGCTAATTAATGCTCATACAACCCCAAATTTCTATATAAATTTTGTCTATTATTTTTGGGAAAAGGAAAACATCCAACAAAGTTGAGAATGTTCTAGAGACTCTAAAAAAGAAATTGGAAACCCCAAGTAAATAAAAATGGATCGGAAAGGATGAAAATCGATTTCCAACTCAAAATTCAATGCACAATTATGGATAAAGAGTTGTTAGTCTAGTTTATTGACCACGAGGACCATATTAATACAAAATGATATCAAACAATAGATGGAATGAAGTTCTCTTTGCTAGACTATATGCAGGTAGCCTTTAAATTACAATACACCCCATTACCCATTCATTTAATTATAATGTAGACAATTTCATCCATAGACAACTTAATTTCAACACAACTAACACACACACAATGAACAATTTTACTCTTGAAACCTAAACGAGAAAACCAACATTCTTTTGTCTTAGGCCATGCTCTTTATTATTCAACAATGGAAAAATTTTAATCTCTATGGTACATATCTATGCTCCTCAGTGACATATGGGCAACCTCTCTACATCCTTCACTGCCAAATAACCCCCCTCTCATAGTGCGGAAACATGATATAAAATGTTGAGTCAGACAGGAGGATAATTGGAAAGTCAAGCATCCCCAATGCTTCAATTTCTCTCCAGTTTTATTCTCTTTCTTTTATTTATTTTTTCTTTCCTCCCACGTGGAGAATATATTATGAACGTTTCATTATTTATTTTATACAATAATATACTTCCCAAATTTACATACATTACATAAAAACTGGACATCAATTGTGATGGAATGAGGCCCTTCACACCAACAAGTCAATCTCCTTCTCCATCCATAGCCTTAAACTTTGTCTGTGTTGATCATCTTAGAGCCAGTGCAGACAACCAATTCTTCTTGTCGGATTTGATTCATATCAGTGTAGGTCCAATTTTGGACATCAAGCATGATCATAGAATTAGGATAGATATTTGTTAGGAGAAGGCCCAATTTATGAAGATATGGTTGATCCCTATTGAACTTATAAAAAAATTCAAAAGAAAGTATTTACACAAAAGTTTAAAGGTAAAGAGAACATCATTTTGAACAAAATGTTAAGAAAAATGGAAATAAAATCCAATAAAATGGAAAATCCATATAGTTTTAATGGGGATGGGAGGGCCCAATTTGGAAATCAATTCCAATATCTAACATGGGAAGGGGAAAAATAAACAAGGTAAAAGGGGGGCCAATTTTGGAAATTGGAGTCAATGATCGAGCTCATAAAAATGTTTAGATATGATTTATGTTACAAAAGATGAATCAAATATAAATGTAAAAAAAGTTAAAGAGGAAGAGAAATATCGAAAGGAAGAAGAATATATTCAAATAGATTAAAGGAAGGCCTGATTTGAATATCAAGGCTCATCAAAAAATGGGAACCCATGCACAAAAATGTTTATGGATGAACAAACCAATTTGGAAACCCTAGTTGATTGGGTGAATTAAGGTGTTGAGGAAAAAGTTAAAAGCTCGAAAGATAATCTTTCAAAGTTTGAACAAAGGATAGGGATTAAAAAATTTAAAGGTTTGAATGAAAGTGTAAGGGAAGGGTCAAAGAAAAGAAATAAAAAGTGATAAGAGGGCCCAATTTTGAAAGGAAAGTAAATAAAGGAACATAGTTCAAACTTGAGTTTTGTTATCGCACTAGTTGTAGGTTGGTAAAATCCCGACCCAACCACCAAAATGGCGACAAAATAGAGAGAACCTACCCACTGTCATCTTAGGCAGGTGTTTGCATCACTTTATAGGTGAGGTAGTCACCTCAAGGGTGGAATCTCAGTGACCCTATGGGGGATTGAGATGGAAAATAATATGTACGAATAGATTCCCCTAAAGTTTAGTTTTATATATGGAAAAGGGAACTTGGAAATGAGTCTAGAGGGTTTCTTAAGGTTGCCAATGCTTTGAGTAACTTGCTAAGAGTAAATACCTACCTGAGACACAAGGAAAACCAAGTATATGATGAAATATGTTAGGTGGAAAAGAAAGTTAATCTTTTTGTCACTAATTGAAGAAAAAATAAATGATATATATCAGCATGTAAAATATAATAAGAGATGAAAAATGTGTGCTAAAAGTCTAGTTGAATAAGCAAGAGAGAAGCTAGTAAAACTATTTCAACTCAAGAATGAAAGAGAAAGACTTTAGCAATAAACAAAGGCTACAAAAAAAATCTTAATGCAGTGATATTTATCAGCCTTATGGATGTATAAAAACAAGCCTTATAATAGAAAACTTAGACAATGAAGTTCACCTCAAACTAGCCTAAAAAGCGTACCTACGTTAGTAGTTTGTTAAGGAAAATTTTTAGCAGGTTCCTAGGGTTAGTTTAGGAGTTATCTAGTTTTAAAGGGTTAGTTTTCTCAGCCCTAATGGATGTAGGTTAGATTTATTATAGAAGAAAGTTTTAGTGGGTGAAAGAGGATGCCTCAATAGGTAAGGAAGCCTAGGGATCAAAAAACAATATCCAAGTGAAAGAACTTCAAAACTTCAACTTTTCACATTTACCAATGCAACATTTTGTTTCTCCAATTCAACAAATAGTGCCCTTTATTAATGGGTTAATGGGTTAAAAAGTAAATAACTAGAGATACTACCTCCTTGGGGGTATAAATCCTCTTATTCCCCAAGGCAAGTAACCTATCTAGTGTTTAAACTAAGGGGTGTATATCCTTATACTTACTTAGCAAACCCTTGCAAACAATAATTCTATGCTTAAAATTATGGTGGAGCTAAAGTAGGAGTGTATGCACTTATACTCCCTACCTATCCTTATAAAAAAACAACCTTGATCTTGAATTACAAATGATAGCAACAAGTAAAATGTCTTACCAATCCAAATAGAAACAAGATAAACCATAAGGTACCAAGATAAACCACCATAATAACTAGAAGAGACCTCCAAGAGATAGTGCATCATCATCATGTAATTAATAACCAATGAGAACACCATACCATAGCACAAGAGAAAAAAAAGCTTGAAGCTAGCGAAAATTTCATTCCTTGGATCTTCACAATGGGAGAGTTATGATTCAAAATGAGATCTTATGATCTCTATTTAAACAAAATGTCACTCACATAGTTTTTCCACATTATCAAGGGTAAACCATAAGATAATGGGTCCAAAACCCTTATCTTACCCCTTGCAACAAAATAATATTTAACAATTCACTTAAAATTCACTTTTACACAAAAGAAACCCTAGCATAAGGTGACGTCACCCCTTTAGGGGACATTTTGGCACTTTGAAGAAGTTGTTGGGGTAGTAGATGCATGGCTAGGCCTCCAAAGGCCACTTGTCACTCATCCAAATCCTCTCTTTATGGTATTCAAGATTTCTTCCTTCATAACTTGCCACATTGTTACACATGAAATTTTCATACCTAGGTACCTCGCCCTAAGTGTCGTAAGTGTCATATAAGTGTCTCATACACCTCGACACCATGGAATAACCTATGTCACAATCCCTAGTCAATGTGGAGGAGGGATATATTACATGAAGGCCAAAATACCAAGTGCACATGAATTATTATTAATATTCATGAAAAAGAAATTAATTAAGTGTGAGAATCAAGTGCACATGAATTATTATTAATATTCATGAAAAAGAAATTAATTAAGTGTGAGAATCAAGTGCACATGAATTATTATTAATATTCATGAAAAATAAATTAATTAAGTGTGAGAATCCACCTCACATTTGGTTTCCTATTTTTTAGTGAAGGTAGAGGATCTCATGGATGGTTGAAATATTTCCTCCTTAAAATCCTTGAGAGATATTTCCTCCCTAAAATCCTTAAGAGATATTTTCTCCCTAAATATCTTTCAGATCCCTTTTCAGTGGATTTGACTAGTGATCCTCCCCATGGTGGTTAAGCCTCCAAATCCTATATAATGAGGGATTTCCATGGAGATGGGGGAAGCAAATTTGAGGTATCAAACCTATAGTCTTGGGAGAAAGCTTTAGGATATAAAACCTATGATTTTGGAGCTTTGTGGAAGGGTTGGACGAGTAGGACTTGGAGAGGCTACTGTGAATTCATCTACGGTTTGTAAGTATATCTTTTGAGTTCTCATTAATATATTCTTGGCCTATTACCTTCTAATATATGTATCTTTACATATGTTGTCTATTATAGATGGATTTGATTAAAATAATATTATAGAGTAGAGTAGGAGTTCTTTGTCTTGTCCTCCATTGCATTGCAGGTGTCAAACAATGCTAAGGAGCTTGGAGATCAAGCTCAAATTGGAGAAGCAAAGACAAACACCAGAATAAGGTGCATCACACTTTCTTTCTTCTCCTTCTCTTTCTGATTAGGTAATTATATTCAAAGGGATACTAGTGTCCAATGTTAGCATCTTTCTATCTTGGTATAGAGGTCTAGAATCCAAGAGGATATTCACTTGTTTGTAGGGGGATTTTCCTACAATAGACATGTCATCAAGCAACATCTTCACCACCAAACCCTAGCCCTATAGGTGATGTCAAACCTCTAAAAGTGATTTTTTGGCTCTCCTAAGAAAAAATGTTTGGAATGTAAGGGCTAGGTCATTTCATATATAATGTATTCTAGGCATCCAAAGGTACATCTCTATTGTTGAACATAATTGTCATTGATGTCAACATGAGAAGTACATAACTAGAAGTCCAAATCTTTGGAAGAAGAAGGAACTGTTGATTACGATAGGATCAACAATCCGATGATGTTCAAAGAGGTTAGCACATGAAGAAATCTCTGAAGGAATAACAGAGTGTAGAATATGTAGTCGGGATCAGCGGAAGGATTACATAGTTGATCAAATGCATAGAAATGGTGAGAAGATTCAGCAACCGACCGATCACTGTGAAAAGAACAGTTGTCGTTCGATCATAATTTGATCGTGGGCTTAAGGGTTGCGAGAGGATCATGACCATTGAAAAGGATGAGAGTTTGACTATCCATATACCCTTCGACCATGGGATCAAACCCAAGTTCTTGTTGAAGTAGTTGAATCATTTTCAAGTAGAAGGAACGTTGGATGATTGGTCAAATAACCATATTAAGTCGTGACCATCGGATGTGCAAGTGCATGAATCAACAACCGTTAGATCCAGGTAAGGTCCACCCACCTTAATATGTTGGTGAGAAGTGAGAGTGGTTTTAGGGGGACCCACATGAAATCACCCCATTCTGGACCCCCCCCCCTTCATTAAAGGCAAAATGGAAAGGGGGGTGTGGAATCCAATATTAGCCGTTGATCTAAGCTCCTTGATCTCTCCATCCAAGACTTGTGTGTCGAATTTTGGACCCCCCTTTTCATTAAAGGCAATATGGAAAAGGGGGTCCAGAATCGAACGTCAACCACAAATCTAGATGTGCAAATCCTAGCCACCCAAATCAGCCTGCTGCTTAGTGGAATGCACAATTTGCAAAATACCGAAAGCCATCCATCACAATGGTTGATTAAGTCCTCGATGTCGGATGAAGGAATGTAAGGATTAAAATAAACCGTTGAGCTATCTTTGTGAAACAAATGTGAGCCGTCCGATCATTTCGTCGATATCGTCTTCAAGAGATTTGACATGTTGTGAGTCTCGAAGACTTGAATGGATAAACACCGAAACACCAACAACCATCCATATCTGTGGGTGATTGAATCATGACCATTGATTCTAAAGCGCTCAAAATGAGCATTTGGTCTAGCACCTAATCACTGCAGTTGGTCGTATGGTTCTGAGATGTATTTGGCAATTTCATGACCAGGGGTTTGGTAATATAGTAGAGTCATGATGACTTGAATGACAAAGTCCCAAAACTCCGTAATCATCTCATCTCAGTGAGCAATTAAAGTCTAACCATTGATTTTAAAAGAAGCGTTCAAGCGCTTGTTTGGTCTAATTGCCTAAGCATGAGGTCACAACCGTTGGCCATATGCTATAAGCATCTTATTATACATCATTGTAGTTGGTAAATCTCATGGTATTATGGCACGGTCATATGTAATGGCTTGAAGGAAGCGCCTCTGAAGTATTTGGTCTCTATGAAACTAACATAGGTCTGTGAACAAATTAAATGGATAAAATTGATCCATGTTGTGATCAATTTATGAAAGGTACTCACGTTAAAAACAATTAAAATATTATTATGGTTAAGTTATCTTAATAAGTTCGATCCACTAAACATACAACAATTACAATTAATCAAAGAGGCATGATGGTCAAAGAATGAACCAATACACAGTCATGATCAAAAGAAAATAAATCATGAAAATATGAATAAAGAATAAAAAGAAAAATAATATTAATTAAAGTTTAGATTATCATTTTAAATGAAAAGGTACAATAGTTCAAATAAAGGGACACGTTGTTTTAAAATTTCACACCAGTTTGAAGACTATATAAATGAGAAAACGTGGTGAGAAGAAAGTGTCTCTACAGTTCAAGTCAGAAGATCAATAGTTGAAGCAGAGTCGAGGAAGAAATACAAATACCTATGCAAGGGTGGTTGGGTGGTGCAACGGTAGGTTGGTGCTTGCAGAGGGAGTTGGTGCTTCCTTGTCAGTTGTAGCTGACTAAACAAGGGGGTCGTAGCCTACTACCAGTCGGTGTTGGTAAACCAGGGTGTGGGTGCATCCTGATCAGTTGGTGTTGATCAAAGAGGAAGTACATCTTCCTTCTATGTAACATGTAAAAAAAAAATTGCAGTTAATAGAAAAGAATTTATGGTTTTTCCCATTTGGGTTCCACGATAAAATACTATGTCAAAATTCTGTTTGCATTAATATATGAAAAATTGATATAATTGTTGTGTTATTGATTCACCCCCCCCTCTTAGTGAGAGGATCTGATTCTACAATTGGTATCAGAGCGGGTTCCTTCAACACTGTCTAACAAACTTGAAGGAAGATCTTGAAGATGGGTCAACAAGAAGGGATGTCTAACAACAAAGCACCATTGTTCAATGGAGAAGGCTATGCTCTATGGAAAATAAGAATGAACAACTTCCTCTTAGCACTCGGTTTTGATATCTGGCAATCTGTTATAGACGGTTACATTGCACCGACTACTCCACCCAAATATTCTAGAGGAAAGAAAATATGTGATGATAACTCAAGAAAATTTAATGGAATTCTAGTTGGGTTGACTAATTCTATATGTGTGAAAATTATGCATTGCAAATTAGCCAAAGAAATCTAGGACAAATTGGAAGTTGTATATGAAGGAGATGACAAATTCAATGAAGCTAAACTACAGACCTATAGAACTCAATTTGAAAATCTGAAAATGAAAGAAGAAGAAATTATCACTGAGTACTTTCATAGGGTAGATGAAGTGGTCAACTCAATTAGAGCTTTAGGAGAAGAATTTACAGATAAACCTATTGTGCAAAAAATACTAAGGCCATTACCTATGAGATATAATGCAAAGATCTCTTCAATAGAAGATAGATCCAATCTAAAAACATTGATAGTTGATCAACTCCATGGAATCTTTACAACATATGAAATGAGATAAGGGAATGATAAATCAACAAAATATGAAACAACCTTCAAAGCATCCAGGACAAAGAAAAATCAGAAGCAAAATCCTCAATCTAATCATCACGAAGAATCTGATTTGGAAGAAGCCAATTTCATTAGAAAACTTCAGAAAGGTTCAGGGACGTACAAAGGCAAGCTTCCGTTCAAATCCTTTAACTATGGAAAAATTGGTCATTTTGCATCCAAGTGTCCTTATCCCAAGGAGGACCCTGAAGATCAAGAAAACAAAAATATTCAATATCAGAAAAAGGAAAAGCCCAACTTTAAGAAAACGTTTTACAGAGGGAAAAATATTTTTTATTCAAAAGAGGAAAACGACAGTTCATCTGAGTCTAGTGATAACAATGAATCTGATGATGATGAAGTCCTTTTCTAAGGTATTGAAGAGTCTAATGAAATGGAAAAAATCAAATATGAATAAGATCTAGAAGATGAAGTAGAAGTCAATATGGAGGAAGAACTTCTCAGTGCTCTGAGTGAATTAAGAAAATACAAAACCAGATATAGACACATGAAAGGTTTTGTAGTTGAACAAAAAGAAAAATATGAACCAAAGGAAAAAGAAATGGATAAACTCTTGAGAAACTTGAGAAAACAAATCTTAGAAGCAAATAATATCGAAGAAAATTTGGAAAAGTCTCTTAAGGAAAAACAAATAACTTGTGAAAGAATGGAGGCATAAATAGTTCATCTGAAAAAGGAACTGGATGCAAAAATCATACAAACAAAATTTGAAAATAGCTCTACAATATTAGATAAGATTATTACATCTCAAAGGGATCCTGTAAATAAAAATGGAATAGTTTATTCTCAAAAGTAAAGACATGTCAACTCAAAATCTTATCCAGATGCTCTTTGAAGTACATTCAAGAAGAAGAATGAAGAGAAGACAAGTAATGGCAAGATCTCCAAAAAATTACCTCCACTCATTAGGAAAGAAGGCAATACAATACCAAAGAATCTTTATCAAAACATGTATCCTCGCATTTTTCTTGGTTACTGCTATGCTTGCTCTAATTTTGGACACAAAGCTATAAACTATAGAGCATATAAAAGGAAGAATATGAAGGTTAAGAACTACATCCATAAAGATAAACAAGTAGCAAAACCAGTTAGAGGCAGAAACTATAACCTCTTTGCACCCTTACAAGAAGGGGACTTACAATTCTTCAGATGCCACAACCATGGTCATAAATCCATTAATTGCAGACTAATGGAAGCCTTAGAACAGTCCAAGTTAATTAGAGAGCAGAAGAAACTTTGGAGAGTAACAACATCCAATAGGGATTGCCTTATTGCCCTGAAAACTCAAGATGAAAAGGATCTCTGGTATGTTGACAGTGGACGCTAGAAACATATGACAGGTAACAAGAACAATTTTTTAGACTTAAATAAACAAAAATGTAAAGTTACATTTTGTGATAATGCTTCAAGTAACATACTTGGGAAAGGCACTGTGAACCTTGGAAAATACAAAGCTAGAAATGTACTACTTGTCGATAAATTGAATCCTAGCTTATTAAGTGTCAGTCAAACCTATGATCAAGGACACTTCTATATCTTCGACTCTCAAAAGTGTGACATTAGGAGAGAAGACACATGAAAATTAGTTGGCACTACTCCTAGAACTCCTAAAAATGTATACATACTAAATGATAAATTAAAAGAAGAGTGTCATATAAATTCAGTAGATGAAAGTTGGCTATGGCATAGAAGGTTGGGGCATATTAACTTTGACAATCTTGTGAAAGTCAACAACCTTGGTGTAGTAAGAAACTTGCCAAAAATCATAAAACCTTCAAATGCTATGTGTAGACACTATCAACTAGGGAAACAAACTAGAGTAAGGTTCAAGGCAAAACAATACACAACCTCGAAACCATTAGAACTTGTTCACACTGACCTATGTGGGCCTACTAGAACCAAGATATTGCAAGGAGAGTCTTACTTTATGTTATTCATTGATGACTTTACTAGAATGACTTGGATATGTTTTCTAATAGAAAAATCAGAAGCACTCAATAAATTCAAAGCTTTTAAAACCCTTGTTGAAAATGAAAAGAGACAAAATAAAATGTCTTAGATCTGACAATGGCGATGAATTTACCTCAAGAGTGTTTGATGTATTTTGTGAAACTCAAGGATTAAAAAGAAAATTCTCTGCTGCTAGAACGCCCCAACAAAATGGGATTGTTGAAAGAAAGAATAGAACAATTCAGGAGGCTGCAAGGACCATGCTAAATGAAGAAAAATTATCAGATGCATATTGGAGGGAAGCTGTAAGCACAACAATATACATATTGAACAGAGGTTTTCTCATGATTGATAGTGATAAAACCCCTTATGAATTATGGTTTGGAAGGGCTCCATCAGTGAAATACTTCAAAGTCTTTGGAAGTAAATGCTACATCAAAAGACTAGATGAGAGTCTTGGAAAATTTGATGCCAGATCTGATGAAGGTATTTTTCTTGGATATGATTCAAACAAAAAGGCATACAGATGATACAATCTTAGATTACATAAGATTGTTCAAAGTGAAGATGTCAGAGTAGATGATCTAAAAACAATAAAGATCAAAAATCAAGATACCATATCTACAAATAACGACGAAGATGATGATGAGACATTCGACACCCAACTAAAAGAAGTAGAAGAGAGTGAAAAAGAAGGGGAAGAAGATGATATGGATACTAGTGATAGTGAAGAAGATAGTGAATATGGAAGGACAAGAGAAGAATTTCCAAGAAGAGATACAAGGAAACCCTCAATAATTATTCATAAAAATCATCCCAAAGAATTGATTATTGGAGATATGAATCATGGAGTGAAAACAAGAAGACAACTGTTGTATCAAACAAAATTTGCATTGTTGTCACATATTGACACAAGCTCAATAAAAGAGGCATGTAAAGACGAGAACTGGGTTAAATCCATGAATGAAGAATTGGATCAAATTGAAAGAAATCAAACTTGGGAGCTAGTTCATAGACCAAAAGATAAAAATGTCATTGGAACTAAATGGATATATAAAAATAAATGAATGAAGATGGGCAAGAAATCAGAAACAAGGCCAGATTAGTATGTAAAGGGTATGCTCAGGTTGAAGGAGTAGACTATGAGGAAACATTTGCACATGTGGCTAGATTGGAGGCAATTAGGATGTTCTTAGCTTTCTCCAGCTATAGAAAATTTAAAGTGTACCAAATGGATATCAAGTCAACATTTCTCAATGGAAATTTAGAAGAGGAAGTCTACATTGAGCAACTAGAAGGATCCCAATTAATCAACAAAGGGGACTATGTTTGCAAATTGAAAAATGCATTCTATGGATTAAAACAAGCACCCAGATCATGGTATGCAAGGTTAGATTCTTATTTACAAAAACAAGGCCTCAAAAGGGGATCAACAGACAACAATATTTATTGCAAAATTGATGGTAATAACTTGATCATTGTGGAAGTGTATGTTGACGATATCATTTTTGGTAGTAATGAAATAAAAATGAGTGAATACTTTGCTAAAAATATGCAACAAGAATTTGAAATGTCCATGCTTGGCAAATGAAATTTCTTCCTTGGATTACAAATAATACAATCCAAAAAAGGAGTTTTTATTCATCAATCTAAATATGTTAAGGATATTCTTAAGAGATTTCAATTAGAGGATTGCAAACCTATTAGTACACTTATGACAGTTGGATGCAAACTAAGCAAGGATAATGAGTCCAAAACTGTAGATACAAAATATTACAGATCAATGATTGGCAGTTTGCTCTACATAACATCTTCTAGACCCGATGTCAAGCAAGTTGTTGGTATAGTGGCTAGATTCCAAGCCAAACCAAAGGAGAGTCATGTTCAAGATGTAAAAATAATCTTCAGATATTTAAAGTGAACCATAGATTTGGGTTTTTGGTAACCCAACAAGGAATCATTCACATTAAAAGCATATTCATATGCGGATTGGGCAAGAAGCATAGATGACAGAAAAAAGTACAAGTGGAGGAGCATTCTTTTTGGGAGAATCACTAGTTTCTTGGATAAGCAAGAAACAATCTTCAATTTCTCTATCAAGCATTGAAGCTGAGTATATTGCAGCAACAAAATGTTTCACACAAGTAGAATGGATGAAACAAACTCTACAATATATCAAAATAACATTTGAAGAACCCACCATTATCCACTGTGATAATACAAGCGTGATAAGTCTTTCCAAGAACCCTATTCAACGCTCAAAATCGAAACACATCCCCATAAAATACCATTATCTAAGAGACCAGGCTAAAAAAAAGAACATTAAATTGGAATATGTTCCAACACAAGAACAGGTGGTAGATATTTTTACAAAACCCTTAAACAGAGATGTATTTGAACATCTCAAGCAAAAACTGGGAGTAATTCTTCCTCCTACTTAAATCTCTCAAAAATCTAATGTATAAGTGGGCACCTATCTAGAGGGAGACAATAATCAACGTTATAAAAATTTACTCAGTTATGACAGGCAAAGTGTGATTGCAAGAGAAAGTACCAAGTGTCAAAATAAAAATTATACATACGATTAAAAAAAAAAAAAAAAAATCCTTTTCCATTGATGCCAAAAGGAGAGAGTAAATTCAAAGGACATAAGCATCACCACAGGGGGAGATTGTGTATGAAGTTTTATTTTTTCCCTCAATGACAAAGGGGGATATTGTTGGACATAATTGTCATTGATGTCAACATGAGAAGTACATAACCAGAAGTCCAAAGCTCTAGAAGAAGAATGAACTGTTGATCACGATAGGATCAACAATATGATGATGTTCATAAAGGATAACACATGAAGAAATATATGAAGGAAGAACATAGTGTATAATATGTAGTCGGGATCAGTGGAAGTATTACACAGTTGATCAAATGCACAGAAATGGTGAGAAGACTCAGCAACTGTTTGATCACTGTGAAAAGAACAATTGTCGTTCGATCAGAGGTTGATCATGGGCTTAAGGGTCATGAGAGGATCGTGACCATCGAAAAGGATGAGAGTTTGACTATCCATATACCTGTCGACCGTGGGATCAAACCCAAGTTCTTGTTGAAGCAGTTGAATCATTTTCAAGTAGAAGGAGCATTGGATGATTGGTCAAACGACCATATTAAGTCATGACCGTCAGATATGAAAGTGAACAAATAAACAACCATTAGACATAGGTAAGGTCCACCCACTTTAATACGTCGGTGAGAAGTGAGAGTGGTTTTAGGGGGACCCATTCAAAATCACCCCATTCTGGACCCCCCCTTCCCCCTTCATTAAAGGTAGAATGGCAAGGGGGGTCCGAAATCCAATCTTAATCGTTGATCTAATATCCTTGATCTCCATTGTCCAAGACTTGCACGTCCAATTCTGGACCCCCCCCTTTTCATTAAAGGTAGTATGGAAAAGGGGGTCTAGAATCGAACGTCAACCACACATCTAGACACGCAAATCCTAGTCGCCCAAATCAACCTGCTGCTTAGCGGAATGCACAATTTGCAAAATACCAATAGCCATCCATCACAACAGTTGATTAAGTCCTGGCCATCGGATGAAGGAATGTAAGGATTAAAATAAACCGTTGAGCTGTCTTCGTGAAACAATTGTGAGATGTCCGATCATTTCGGTGATATTGTCTTCAGGAGATTTGACATGTTGTGAGTCTCAAAGACTCGAATGGATAAACGCCGAAACACCAACAACCATCCATATATGTGGGTGATTGAATCACGACCATTGGTTCTAAAGCGCTCAACACGAGCGTTTGGTCTAGCATCTGGTCACTGTGGTTGGTCGTATGGTTCTGAAATGTATTTGACAATTTCATGACCGGGGGTTTGGTAATATAGTAGAGTCATGATGCCTTGAATGAAAAATTCTCGAAACTCTGTAAGAAGCTCATCTTAGTGAGCAATTAAATCTTGATAATTGATTTTAAAAGAAGTGCTCAAGCGCTTGTTTGGTCTAATTGCCTAAGAATGAGGTCACAGCCGTTGGTCATATGCTATAACTGTCTTATTATACATCGTTGTAGTTGGTAAAGCCCATGGCCTTATGGCATGGTCATATTTAATGGCTCGAAGGAAGCGCCTCTGAAGTATCTGGTCTCTATGAAACTGAAAGAGATTTGTGAACAAATTCAATGGATAAAATTGATCCATGTTGTGATCAATTTATGAAAGGTACTCACGTTAAAAACAATTAAAATATTATTATGGTTAATTTATCTGAAGAAGTTTGATCCACTAAACATACAACAATTACGATTAATCAAAGAGGCACGATGGTCAAAGAATGAACCAATACACAGTCATGATCAAAAGAAAATAAATCATGAAAATATGAATAAAGAATAAAAAGAAAAATAATATTAATTAAAGTTTAGATTATCATTTTAAATGAAAATTTACAATGGTTCAAATAAAGGGACACGTTGTTTAAAAATTTCACACCAGTTTGAAGATTATATAAAAGAGAAAACATGGTGAGAAGAAATTGTCTCTGCAGTTCAAGTTAGAAGATCAATAGCTGAAGCAGAGTCCAGGAAGAAATAAAAATAACTATGCAAGGGTGGTTGGGTGGTGCAAGGGCAGGTTGGTTCCTGCAGAGGGAGTTGGTTCTTCCTTGTCAGTTGTAGCTGACTAAACAAGGGGGTCGTAGCCTCCTACCAGTTGGTGATGGTAAACCAGGGTGTGGGTGCATCCTGATCAATTGGTGTTGATCAAAGAGGAAGTACATCTTCCTTCTATGTAACATGTAAAACAAATTTTGCAGTTAATAGAAAAGAGTATGTGGTTTTTCCCATTTGGGTTCCACGATAAAATACTATGTCAAAATTCTGTTTTCATTAATATATGAAAAATTGATATAATTGTTGTGTCACTAATTCACCCCCCCCTCTCAGTGACATGATTTGATTCTACATATATCATATGACATGCAAGGCCTTGGAAAACAACATGTGGGATTCAAGCTCCATGGAATCCCCCGATAGGATTGTTCTTCCAAAACTGTCCACCAACTAGGCCCTGCAAAGGAAAATAAGCACACCCTCAAAGGATATCAATTCAAAGATATCATGAAAAGTGTAAACCACATCTAATAAGAAAGGAACCTAAGCATGTGCATCAAAACTACCTCATCAAATTAAACAAGTGCTCAAAAACCCTATAGAATTGACCAAGTTTAAGTATAGGAGGGGTGTCATAAAGATCCCATTGGGTATACCAAGACCCTCAAGTAGGGGATGCTCCCAAGGATGGACTTTCAAGTTTATGTAATGGATTATGAGGTTGAAGGGGTTTAGAATTCATAGTCCGATGAGTTTCATGACATACGAGGGCTCGTATTATATTATTTATGGGTTCCTTTGTAGAGGGTGTGTGCCACCTTCATTTGTGATGAACTTTTTACAAGCCCATATTCTTGACATTATTTATTTATTTCATGTTTTAAGGAATGATTTGAAGGCCAGTGTCCTATTGTGGTGTCCAGATAATGACAATTTCATTCACAAATACTTCACATAAATGAGAGGGATGGCTCATGATGAGACTCCCTTTCTCTCAATTGTGTAACTGAGAGGCACTACCATGACTTGGTGACTAGATGATGGTAATTTCATACCATTAAATACACATGATAATGATAGGCTGGCTCGTGATGATACCTCCCATCCTCCAACTAATTGCCTAAGCATTCATTATCATTCAATTTTTTAGGTCCCCCTTTTCTTACAGAGAAGTGTTTCATTTCTTTCTCTAGGATCCTTGCAAGAAGCATATGGAAGGTTAATATCTACGATTTTATCATTTTATCCAACAACAATCCCTTTGGGCCTTCATCCCCTTCTTCCCATGAAATGAGGTACATGCCCTTTTTGGCTCACTAAAGTCACCGGACCTAGAATAGGGCAATATGATGGGAATGTAATGAGAAGAAAGTGGTATGTATGTTCGGGAATGGTACAATAACCCCTCAAGGGACCCCCAGTTGCGAACCTTCCCCAAATGTTGGCTACTCACTAGGAAACATATGACACTCACGAAGGTGAAACGAGGTCAAAAGCATAATGTACAAGTAGGAATTCTATAATCAAAAGTAGCTTAAATACAACATGCTTAAATTCCTTAAACATTAGAGTGATTACCTGCCACAATACTTGACTTGTACTACATGGAGCAAGAACCATATTCCTTCCAAAAGCTAGCTGGTGTGGTGGATGCATTAATAATGGATCAGAATGTGGTGATAGAGAGAGATTACATATGTGCAAGTGGATATTGTTAGTCATGTAGTCTCTCGGAACTCCATATCTGCAACTTGAAGGCCTCAAGACATGATCTCCTTAGTTATCCCACAAAATGGGGATAAAACATTCAAAATAAATACTGAAGACTCAAAAGGAAACTTCAATTGGAATCTCAAAGTTAAAAGGAAAAACTCAAGGTTGGAAAGAAGAGTTAAGATAAAAAGGCTCAAAACCTAAATTTCAAGGAAAACTCACTCAAAAATGGGTAAGCACATGTCTTTATTCTACAATTGGGTTGATTTTAGGATTGGGGAATACCTTCAAAAAAGAGGAGGAAAGGAGGCTCAGTTTGATGATCAGGCCCAATCTATAAATCAAGGGCCAAAAATGTTTGAATAAAGGAGGAAAATAACAAGGGAAGAAATAAAAAATACTCAATTGAAGAATGGATTTCAAATAAGGAAATAAGCTAAGTAAAAATAAAAAAAGAGAAACGTGAATTCCCATCTAGATTAACCATTTTGAAAAGAAGGAATAATGCATCAAGGAAATGAAGAGATAAGGTCGATATATGTTAAAGGAAGAAAGTGTACCCTAACTAGTAAATAGAAGGTGGGGCCCTAAGTTTTTCTTAGAATGTGGGGGGTTGATAAGGGCTCAACAAATGATGACACACTAGGTGAATCCATGAATATATAAATCATTACCATTCAATCATAACCTTTAACAAGAAGCCAACAAATTTAAAAACGAATCATACCTTAGAATTCAAAAAATGGCTTCCTTAGGTCCTTCACTTGTAGCATATTTTCTTAGTGATATAGAATATTTTCTTGAATATAGAAAGAGTGGATTAATTTTATTTAGATATTCACCTAATGTTTCACATAAAAATCATAATAATAGGGTTTTTCTTTAACTAAGGTTGAATATTTTGAGTAGATAAGTTGTTTCCCTATCCTATGGTGTTTCTCCAATTCCATGAGTGTCCATATCCCTAGAGGAGTCACCCAAACATAATATACCTTTCTCTATTGCTAGCGAGCATACATAGTCGTAGTAGAGTTATTTTCATTTTCCCTTTATGAACTGAACTTTCTTTCCCAGTCCTTTTTTTATTTTCTTTTCTAAATAATGGATGGGGGAAGTAGTGATCTTTATATGGTTACCAATGTAAATGTGTTGATCCTTCACATAATAGATCTAGCTAGAAAATACTACACACATTTCCAGAGAGAAATTGAGAAACAAGAAGCAAGATAGAAACAATGGAAGAATTCTCATTAACTGTATTACACACTCAAAGAGTGAATAATTTATGTAACATCCCGCTCTGGCGCACTTACAAAATGTATTCTTTGAGGACACTTGCTCGCAAGTGATCTGGCCTTTTCTGATATTAATACATTTATGCTTGATTATGATGCGTTCTGATAGACGACATGATGTTTTACTACTTGATGTAGACAGGTGCTATTGACTCAGTTTCATTGAGTGTGAAGGGTTTCGGACCTTGAGGATGCAAAGACATCGGTGGAACCCCCTTGGACTCCGGATGGAGTCAGGGAGTGTGCTATTTGGGTTGATTCATTTATGGTGATATTGATTTGTTTTGATGATATGATATTGATTTTATGATATGTTGTTGATGTTCTGACACGATGGTTGATGATGCAGGTTGCGATAGCTTGCCGACTAGACTCACATATGGAGTAAAGGGGCCACACATGATTTCCAGAGAGGTTGAGGGAGAGGTGTGGACAACAACCATGCCACAACCTACTAGCACTCCCGCCGTGGCTCGAACTGTAGGTTAACGATTACCTAGTTCGAGAGGATCCACAATGTCGTGAGGGCAGACTGCGACAGTCGCTCACAATGATTCTAAAGGGTGCGCAATAAGGCCGCGGCCTTATTCCTTAGAGCCCTTAGTCTCCCACAAGTTCACCTGGCAGAGTGTTGACTCTAGGGGTTATAGATGTCTACCAACCAGTCAAGTCGGCGAGTGGCACCCTTGGAGCACGTGGTGCATCCTGAAGGGCACGTCGCGCAAAAGAAACACAAGTTGGTGAGTGGCACCCTTGGAGCACGTGGTGCATCCTGAAGGGCACATCGCACAACAGAAAGAAACAAGGCGAGTGGCACCCTTGGAGAACGTAGTGCGTCCTGAAGGTCACGTCGCATTGAGGGTGATGATGAGACAAACCTAGATGACCCTAAAGACCTTAACGCCTGAAGAAATTCTCAATACAACTCCCCTAATTAATTTTCGCCCAGTTCAAATCTAAACCTAAATTTAAAACATCTCTAAGATAAAATTTTGATAAGCCCTAAGAAAAGATCCTTCAAAAAAATAAAAATAAACATAAGAGCGTAAATTAAAACCCTCCTAAGTGCTAGTTAAAGTCTTCTTAAATTAAAGGG
>ML833127.1:0-20702 GCA_009831015.1 Picea engelmannii
TTTTGAGAATCTAATTATTTTCCATCTTTTAAAATGAATATAAAATTGATAATCATAAGTTTTGAATCGTTAATGAATATAATGAGTCATACACAATAAATTGTTTTTTTATATCTAATTTAATGTCAAATTTTCTAATTGGTAATTATGTCGATGATTTTCCCCTCAATTTGATGATAGTTGTCAATGGGTAAACTAACATCAATAACATGACTTCAATACCAATTAGCAACAATATTTATACTAGGCAAGTACCCGAGGCATTAGTGGATGCGCATTACTCCTCACCATGAGTAGAATGAAGTGCCATCAAAATATCATCATGGTCGTGGTTGGTAGTGGTCTCAAAGGCCATCATGATTCAAGCATGCCCTCCTATGTTATATGTCGACCCCCATACTTGAACACAACACTTTGCCTATTTGCTCACCTCAATGGTTGGGTAATTAGGTTTTCTTCCATAGGGTATTTGTCTTGCCATCTCACAAGTGTGGGTGGGAACACTCTAATTGGGAGAGCTTAGACCTCCATGATTTGGAGGCCCGTGGGGTATTTGATCCAGGTGGATCTCAATATACCTTTTCCACTGAATCAACATTTCAAGCCTATGGTTTTGAAAAATAGTGATATTCACCCTTTTGATGGGGAATAGAATGTAACGAAATCTTCATTTGTTAGTTGCAAACATCATGTAATAATTTCCTAGTGGTCTTATTTACATGTGTACAACATAGAATTAATGCAGTGGATCCCATTAGAACTCTACATTTAAGCACGCTCAGGCTAGAGCAGTATTGGGATGGGTGACCGCCTGGGAAGTCCTAGTGTTTTACATGCCTGTGACATTTTATAAACTTATACCCATTTATCCCACATGCATCATGGTAATTGGTCCCCTCTCATTCTCTCATATATAATTGAGGTGAAGGATGCCCTTTAAGCATGCAATGGAGTGTGATGTAAAGCTTGTTACGAATAATGCGTAGCCAACATCTCTTTCTTTTCAGAGATAAGCTATCCCATTCTGCCAGTTTGTGTTCTATAATGTTTTTCTCTCTTATTCATTAATAGAAGTTGGGTTTCACTATATTTTTGTGTTTCTTGCAATATCTCAGTGTATTTCCTTGTTATATCTCTGCTATATTTTTGTCTTCATGTCGTTCTCAAAATAATATGGATCAGTGGTATCAGAGCAGTCAACTCCTTTCCGTTTCTCATAGCAGGTCCCCGATGAGGTCAGGGTATAGAGAGTTGGGTCTCAAGCTAGTTTCGCTTGAGGAAAACTGCTCTCGCCAGCCCAAGCAACCTCCTGTGGTGGAAGAAAAGGGAGATGATAGAGAAGGAGATCCTTTCAAGACGTTGCTTGAGGAAGCCCTCATGCGACATAGGAACAAGATGATGGACAACTAAGCTTAGATCCTTCAAAGACTACTGATGGTGGTGGCCGAGGCATCCTTGAAAATCAATCATTTCATAGGTGTGACACCCTTCAAGGTACAAGTCAATTTTGATATCCCCTTATTTGAAGGCCAGATAGATGTAGATGCTCTAGAAAAATGGTTGAATATACTAAAAAGCTATTACTCTGTCCAAAACAATTTCGACCGTGAAAAGATCACCTTTGTGCTCCTTAAATCCCTTCCCCATGTCAGAGCTTGGTGGGAAGGTTATTGGGAGAGGTACATTGCGAGTGAATCTACACCATTCAGAAGAGAAGCCACTTGGGAGGCCTTTGTAGATGCCCTAAAGGAGAATTTCTACCCTGTCAGAAACTATGATGACCAGTACATGAAATGGACAACTCTGTGTCAGAAAAGAGACTAGAGGGTGTTAGAGTACACTAACATCATTCATACCTTATGCTCAAAGTTGGGTATTAAAGACTCTGGGTAGCACTTGGTTTTGAAGTACCATAGTGGTCTACACATGTACATCCAAATAGAGATGGATTTCTTGGATTTCTCCTCACTAGGAGTTGATTATCAATATGCAGTCAAAATCGAGCAAAAATTCAAGCAACGGAGTAAGCAGGAGTTTGGGTTTGAAAATATGCCAAAACAGAAGCATGGAAAATGAAACCCTAACTCACATAACGAAGGACATATCAACAAGGAAGGCAAAACTCAAGAGAGCCAGTCTAAGACACATGCAAAGAAGGGAAACATGAAGTTTAAGAAAGACACCAAGAAGTGGTGTGAGTTCCACAAAATCCCCTAGCACAACATCGATGAATGTCGCTCAAAATAGTCATTGGTGGCCGAGCTCAAAGAAAAATAATTAGAACTTGACTTGGCATTTGGTTCAGAGCACAATAAAGGGAAACAAATCATCAATGTACAATCCACTTCTACAATCGTGGCCACAAGAATAAAACCAGAAGAACCAGAGGAACTTGAGGAGGGGGAGCGCCTCTTCCACTCACAAATGTGGGTAAAGGGGACCCCACTGCATTTCATTGTTGACAAAAAGAGTTAGAACAACCTGGTATCAGTTGAGGTTGTTAATAGATTGAAGCTTCCAACGATGCCACACCCACAACCATACACCATCAGATGATTGAGCTGGGGACGAGACATCTGTGTTAGCCAACAATGTCACATGTCCTATGGCATCAAGCCCTTCAAGGATGAGGTAGTGTGTGATGTTTCCCCACTTGAAGTTTGTGATGTTCTTTCAACACAACCATATATGTGGAAACAACATGCTATCTATGAGTCTCGACCCCGCTGCGTCATTGTTACTCTGGGAGCTCAGCTCTACAGGGTACTAGAGGTAGCTCCCACTACTACCACTTCATTGATATTGGAAAACAATGCCGCGAAGTAATCTCTCAGACCACAAAGTTTTCTTTCTTCATGATCCAGTCATATGGTGAACAAAAGGTCATTGTGACCACTACAAACTCGGCCCAAGACGTTTTTATCCAACAGAAGCAGGTAAAAAAGATTATAGAGGAGCACAGCGAGAATGAGAGTCTTCCATATGTTCAACATAGCTATATTGGCCATGACCCTTTTCATGTGAGCTTGGGGTTCCAACCATTAGCCCCCATTGATATAACTCTTCTTGCTGCATATTCATGGACATAGTCCTCCCACACTTAGACCAAGGCAAATCCTACATCTAGATTTGTTGAACAGATCCAACACCTCCAATGGGTTCATGACATGCTTCCACAGACAAAGTACAAGCATGACATCTACTTCAACAAGGCAAGTGACTCACCAAGGTTTAGATTCAGCAAAATTTTCCCCGTCTCTTGAGGGAACTTGATGTAATGGGGACCATTGCTTCCTAAGGGGGGATGAGTGATCCAGGTGAATATCAATGGCCATCCACCTTTTCCATTGAATCAACATTTCAAGCCCTTGGTTTTGAAAAACCATGATATTCACTCTTTTTATGGGGAATGGAATGTAATACCATCTTCATTTTTTACTTACATACATCGTGTAATATTTTTCTAGTGGTCTTATTTACATGCCTACAACATAGCATCAATGTAGTGGATCCCATTAGAACTCCGCAGTTAAGCATGCTGATGCTAGAGTAGTACTGGGATGGGTGATCGCCCGAGAATTCCTAGTGTTTTACATGCCTATGACATTTTATAAACTTATACCAATTTATCGCACATGCATCATGGGAATTGTTCTCCTCTCACTCTCTCATATATAATTGAGGTGAATGAGGCCCTTTAAGCATGAAATGGAGTGTGATGTAAATATTGTTGCAAATGACGCATAGCCAACATCTCTTTGTTTTCAGAGATAAGCTACCCCATTCTGCCAATTTGTGTTCTATAGTTTTTTCTCTCTTATTCATTAATAGAAGTTGGGTTTCACTGTATTTTTGTGTTTCTTGCAATATCTCGGTGTATTTCCTTGTTATATTTTTGTCTTCATGTCATTCTCAAAATAATCCCGATCAATATTGCTCTTACCATCTCATAAGTGTGGATGGGAACTCTCCAATTCTTATTTGGGGGAGCCCAAACCTCCAGGATTTGGAGGAAATAAGGGACTCTACCCTTGGTGTTTGTGGCAAGAGGCTTATTGGTAGTAGGTTGGTTTGACACTCAAGGAAAAGGGGTAACACTATACTTGTTTCTAACGGTGAAGAAGAAAATGTAGTGCAATTTTTGGAAGAGGAATATTTTGCCCTTATTAAGAAGCTCAAAACAAGCAACTTTTCATTGTCTTGAATAGGAATCCCATGGAGGAGGCTTATATAGAAGTTGCCAAGCTAGAGAGGGAGGCATGGCTGGTGTTAGCACATGTAAATTTTCACATGAAAAATTGTAATTTGGGCAAACTTGATTTGATGGCTGAAGCAACAGAGAATCGAACCACTGGAGCTTGATTGATTCAATTTTGCTATTTTGACCTTTTTTTGAAGGTTACATGCATCAAAACCCTAATTTTTAAAAATTCCTTAGAGATTTGAAGATTGCATGCAAGTTCACAGTGTTTTTGATCAAAGGATGGACTATTACAGGTGATGATATCATATTTCTACCCATACATATGCTGGAGTGTTTTTGTTTTGATATAAGAATTGTAAATGCAAAATTTGTAGTTGCACAGCAGCCTTGCTGGGCAATTGTAACAATCCTATTTTCAAGCAGCAAAATGAGGTTTCCTTGTCAAGTTTTGAGTGGGAAGCTCAATCAGTTGAGTGATAATGAGATAGACACTATGAATGCATCAATATAAGCAGTTTATCACTCAGAGGTAATTTGGGCTCATTCATTGCAGTTTCACATATATTAGGGTTTTTAAGTTTTGAGAGGCAAATGATTTTTTGAAGGAGGGCGAAGGGGTTCTAGGGCACCCTGTCATCATCATGAAGCTATTATCACCATCAAATATTTTCATCTATCATCCAAAGTGAAAAAGAATGGACAAAATGCAAAAAGGGGGTTTCGTTGTGCAATTGTCCTAGTATTATTTTTGAGCAACAAAGTGGGTTTCATCTTGTCCTTTTTTGAATTGGAGGTCAAAACAGTTAGAATATGATGTCTCAGACATCATCATTGTATCAACTTGATCAGGTTATCAGTCAGTACATGTAGCTTCATTTTTTCAATATTGAGGCACATTAAGGTTTTGAAGATTTGTGAAGGTAATGATGTTTTGAAAGAGGTTGTAGAGGTTCTAAGGCCACCTATCATCATCATGAAGACTAAATTTACCATCAGTCACTCATCACACAACATTCAAATCTAAAACAAGATGAAAAGGAAGATGTTGTGCACGGGCGCAAGGCACGCTGCACAAATCACTGTTTTAGTGGTCAACTTCAAGATTGCTTTCTGACCAACTGGAGAGGAGTTTTGAAAAACCCAAAGAGGTTTTTGTCAAGAATGGACCCAATAACAAAAGCCTTTCTCATAGTTGCAACATGTGTTATAGTTTGGGATTTTTGAATGAATATTTACAACCCATTTTTCCAGATTTAAGCATTTAATGTTTTCCTGTTTTAGTCGTCATCTTTGGGCGCATATTTCGAGAAGTTGGAGAAGAATTTAGAGGTTTTTGTCAAGCACAGACCCAATAACAAAAAACTCTCTCATTTTTTTACACACATGTCATGATTTGGAATATATGATATGATCTTTAAGGCCTATTTTCCAAAATTTCGCCCAACCAGATTTGCTGACAAAATTATAGAAGTTTTTGAAATTCGACTTGATGGACCTCCAACTCAGCAAGGTTGACCCCAAATTGATTTGGATATTGAAGCTTGAATATTGTTCTCTCAAATCCCATGATTTTATCTCCATTTAGCCCATTTTAAGTGAGTCAAAGATCGGATCTTAGATAATAGGATATTGACAGATTTTGCAAATATCTTATCCCTAAAGCATTGTAACAACTCTCTATCTTTGGGAAAAGATGGATTTCGACCCCCTTAGGATAGAATATGATATTTTTCTATATATTTAATGAGGAGAGAGGTCCAAAGGGGGTTGGTTTGAGAGGGAGAGAAAGACCTGGTGCATTTTGTAAATCTTCTGAAATTTTATTTGCAAAGTGATTAATCCAAGAAGCCCATAACTCTTTCTTCCAGAGATTCATGTGTTAGTATGTTTTCAGTCTGTGATTATCTCATGTGAATGTGTTTCTTCATCTCAATTACCATATTAATTTGCATGTCTTCTTAATATTCAATCAAGATATATGTTTCATAATTCATCTGTTGTTGATGCTCTATTTCACGTGATTGAAGATTTCACCATTTCATCTAAAGCTATTTTAGAATTCACCCTTGTTAGGTGCTCTACTATAGTGGATTGTTTATCCTTAATTTTGTTATCACCCTAATATAATTAAGTGGTTGAAAGGATTTTAACTATCTTTCATCTGTCTTGATTGGTTCATTTACCAGTGGATGGTCATTTTGATCTATTCTTAGAAGACTCCATTGCCTAATGGTTTATCCTTCACCCTGTTCAACCACAATAAAAGTTTAAAATCCTGTCAAAACCCATAGATCTGACCTTTGTTTTCAGCGATTGAACCTTCTTTGAGCTTATCTTCAGTTAGAAAATCCATTCCATTCCCCATCAAAAGGGTGAATATCACAAGTTGATGAACTTTGATCATTTACATGCTCTATCTACTTGAGTATTTTGTATATATCTGAATTTCTACCTATTAATAGAATTATACTTTTTACTTATTAAAAAAATATAACTTTAACAATTTTATGTGATAGTTTATTTTTTGTTTAGTTTTAGTTTTATATTATAGTGTTTTTTAATTTTTTGAATAATGTTATTGTTTTTATGTTAATATCTTTATTAATAAATAAATACACATAGGATGACCAATTTATTAAGCAAAACAATGTCAATAATATGATGATGATGATGATGATGATGGTGGTGGTTAACGTCCACTGAGACCAAAATTGGTCTATCAAACCTTGATACAAATAAGAGATTACTTGGATTTCTTTAAAATGTTATTTCGATGCTTGAAAAGCATTAAGAGAAGCGTTCCAAGATCACTAAAGTTTTGATGACTTAGATGGTTAGGAAGGTCGGTATTGGGACAAATATTTGGAAATTGGGATCTAATTTGGGTATATGCAGGGCATTCTATGAGAAAGTGCTTTTCATCTCCAACCCTCTTGGTGTCACAAATGTGACATATTATTTCTTGCCATGGTGTTTTGGGGATTGTCCAACACCCAGTTTCACTATGCAGCTCATGATAATTAATCATTATTTTAGCAATGTTGATTCTCTTCTTTACACTAGTCAAAACAAAGAGATGTTTTTTATATTCAAGATTATGGATAACCACCTCCTTATAATATCTTAATTTTCTTTTATCCTCTAATTCTTTATCACACCATAGATTCTCCTTAAATTTAACTTGTATAATATTTTTAATGCCATTGATATTCTGCAGAATAACTTCTTCTTTTATTCCCCAATAATTTAGCCAAGACTTGGCATCATTATGCCATCCCCACTTGAGCTGTTGGTGTTTTTGGCTAGATTTTGAAGCAATTTTGGGGAGCCTCTTGTTATCCATGTTGTTTATCTTGTTATTGTACATTAAGTACCTAATCATAGTTGTGCTCTCAATGGGGGGAAGGATCGCTTCGATGAGGAGGATAGGATAGGGTGTATTGCCCTTAATTTTAAGATTATAAGTTATAAAATTCTTTTGGATTTGCTCTATCTTTCTCTAGGATTCTTGAGAGATACTACATCCCCAAACTTCACATCCCTACAAGATAACAATAGTGACAAGAGTCTCAAAGAGGAGCTTTTTCTTATCCCAAAGACAAAGGTTTGTTAATTTACAATTATTTTCAAGCTCATAATAAGCTTTCCACCCTCCATTTATCCTTTTCTCAATGCTATAGTTCCAATTGATCTTGTGATGAAAATTGGTTCCAAGATACTTGTACAAAGACACTTCCTCTAAGATATTATTGTCATATACAAAATTATCGTGGGTGATCTTGTTGGATTTAATGATCATAGCCTTTGTTTTTTCGGTGTTCATAGTCATACATGTACTAGAGAAGAAGTCCTTGAGGATTCTAAGTTGCTTACTAAGGTCATAGAGATTCCTTTCCACAAGAACAATAACATCGACATAGAGAAGAAGGATGATTACTATACTAGCAAGAATTGGTCCAACACAACCTACAGCTTCCAAACAATCTTCCAACTTGTCAATGTAAATGCCAAAAAGGGTAGGGGATACGAGACAACTTATAAAAGTGGAAATCCTTTATTTTTCAAAATAAAATGATACTAATACATATATTGCTAAAATCTTGAAAAGAAGGAATTTTTTTTTTTCTTACAAGTAGATTTTGTTGAAGAAGAATTTTTACACGACAACAATAATTTCAATTTGAAATTCAAATTGACATATTATCCAATATAAACTTTTCTTTATTCATTTTTTTTTACTTATAACGATAAACACAAATTTAACTCATTAGGATTAATAAAAAAATCTAGAGACAACACTTCACAATAAAACAAATGGGTAAGAGTGAGGAAATTATATATGATTCTCCAATCCTATTCAAAATTTTCAATATTGCAAATATAGATATTTGTCCAAACTTTTTTATGGGACATGGAACTAACTAAATGCCCAATAAACATTACACACACATATCTATGTGTATGTGTGTGTGTGTTTCAATTGGTTCTAGCCTGAGTGGTAGAGAGGAGAAGTTGTTATCCTCCCCACCTGGGTTCATGATCCGTATTATTTTGAGCACGAAATGAGAGCAGCGATATAACAAAGAAATATACAGAGATATTGCAAGGAAGCCAATAATATAATAGATATATATCACAGATATAAAAATAAACACAGAGATACATTAATACACAATTTCTATTAATGAGCAAAATGTACAGAAACTGTAAAAATACAGAGTGTAGGAACTCGCTAGAATGGTGGCAACTTATCTATGAGAAGAGATGTGATGGCTGCACTCATTCGCAAGAAGATGATTGTCACAATGAGGATCCAAAGGCATTTTTAACATAAGGAAAATCCAAAACTCTAACCCCGGAATAAGAAAAGCCAAAAGGTTTGCGGGCCTTGATGGGGGTAGTTGATACGTTAACTTCCTGGGGGCGTAACTTTTGTATACGATATTCGTTTAGGGCACTCGATACATCGTTGGAAAGGTCTATCTCAGAAGAACACATTTCGACTAGCCCGAGCTAGTCCTAAAAATAGTTGGTCGAGCCTGAAGTGCCCAAAAAACATCATTTAGGGCCTCAAAATGGCCTCGGAAGTTTGGGACCTAAAAAACTACCAAGGTGGAAAACTATTTTTCGAGCCACTGGAATTGGTGGGTGGCCATCGATGTCCACCTGGATCAGTTTAAATCCTACTTTGTGACATGTTCTCTCTTTGCAAGCTAATTTTTTATTGGGGTTGACAAGGTACCTGCAATCTGATCCTCACATATGAGCTAGAGGGTGGGAGTGTGCCAAAATGGATATGGAGGCACACACGCTTGTGTGTGTGTGTGCGAATTGGGTCTAGCTTGGGTGATTGAGAGAAGGATTATTATCCTCCCCATCCAAGATCAATTCCTGCAAGTGACATGTTGAGCTCTCAATGAGTATATTGTTGTATGGGCCTTGAACCCTGAATAATCCAATTTACGTTGATTAACATCCTCACAATGAGGAGAAGTGCCCGATCAGTTTCCCTAAATATGTATTTTGCGAAAAAATAACACACACACACACACACACACACACACACACACACACACACACACACACACAAAATAGAGAGAGGGGTGCATAGTCAATTGGATGTAGCTCGAGTGGTTGAGAGTAAAAGTTGTTAACCTCCCCACCGAGGTTAAAATCCCACTTTGTGTCTCTTTTGTTCTTAATGAGCCAATTTTTTATGAACTATATATGATTTAGTCACGAGTTGTTGATGTGGCCTTGTGCCATGAAGAATTTAGGGTTTACCCTGGGTACCATCCTCATAATGAGGGGAAGTTCCTAGGTAGTTTGCCTCGAGATGTGTCAATATATAGATGTGTCTGTGTAGCATAGTAGGCTAGCTTGAGTGGTTGAGTTCTTTGAGATTCAAGCTCATGTAAAATCTCTCGGTGTTAATCCCTTGGGCTAGATGCCTCTATTGCATGCCTCACTCAATGTCCCTACCAAGTCAGGAACCATAATCAATGCCAATGGGTTTACATTGGGTACCATTAATGAAATGTGAGGAATTCCCTGTGGGTTTCCCCATAGGTTTTCCTTGGAAGAATAATTTCCCACACGCTCTCACATATTAAGCATTTCGAGTAAGGAAATTTGTATTGTAACATACCCATTACGGGAACTAAGATTTTTCGGCTTTTTCCTTCTTTTCACCGAGGAACAGAATTCCCCGAATACCTATGGGGCCTGATACAGACCCTGCCATCCCTTATCCGTACTCATATGATCGACGACTATGACCATAGGCCTTACTAGAGAGGTACTTTCAGCTTTCACGATTTGGGAAATTGCGCTGCATGCGATCCCCTGCTCTCTTGTCTCTCGAAGTGCCGAAATCCGAAGGGGACCACTAGTTTGTCATAACTAAAAATTACCTCGGATTTAAAATATGGCACTCCACTTTTTGGGGTTTACTCCATCGAGATTTCAGGATGTGCGATGACAGGAGGTCTCGCACCTGGGTTTCCCGGGATCCGAAACTCCGAAACACCAAGCTCTAACATGCTTCACTATTTCGGGGTTTCCTCCATCGGGATTTCGGGATGTGCGACGACAGGAGGTCTCACACCTAGGTTTCCCGAGAGCCAATATTCCGAAACACCAAACTCTAACATGCTCCACTATTTTGGGAATTTATCCATCGAGATTTCGGGATGTGCGATGACAGGGGGTCTCGCACCTGGGTTTCCCGGGAGCCGATACCGAAATATGATAACTTTTCCACACTCTATCTTTCGGGATATCGCAAGTCGGGACTTCGGGATTTGCAAGTACAAGGGATCTCGCCCTTGGATATTCCGAATGCCGAAACACCAAAATATCGGGATTTAGCCATACACTGTTATTTCAGGATTTCGCATGTCGGGATTTTTGGACTTGGGAGTACAAGGAAACTCGCACTTAGGTACCCCAGGTGCTGAAACGCCGAAATGTCCGAACCCCTCCACACGCTGTCATTTCAGGTTTTCGTGAATCGGGTTTTCGGGACTTGCGAGTACAGGAGAACTCACACTTAGGTACCCCGGGTGCCGAAACTCCGAAAACTCATAACTTACCCACACGCTAGCATTTCGGGATTCCATATGTCGGGATTTCGCGAGTTGTGAGGACAAGGGTTCTTACCCTTTGATCTCCCGGGTGCCAAAAAGCCGAAACGCTTACCGGACACCACGTGTATTCTACAGTTGGATGATTCAAGTACTCCCATGGGTCTTGGAATCGACGGTCTCGATTTCTTCGCTACTTACGAAGGTTAAAAGGGGTCGAGGCATTAATGCCTGCATTCCTTCATTCAATTTAACAGTCGTAACATACCTTAGATCCTCCGAAAGGATCTCATTCGTGCATTTAGCAAGAGGAAGGGTATCTTGGGCACCGAACCTCCGAAACATCACAACTCATCCATGCTAGTTCTTTTTGGGGTTTTGCTAATTGGGATTTCAGGACTGGTGAGTACAAGGGAACTTACCCTTAGGTGTCCCGGGTACCGAAACGCCGAAACATCACAACTAATCACGCTATACTCATTTCGAGGTTTCGCAAGTCGGGATTTCGCGTCTGGCGAATACAAGAAAACTGACCCTTGGGTTTCCCGGTTGCCGAAACACCGAAATACCGAGCTCTAAGAGACCCACTCTCTCTCTCTCGTGCAGGGTTTTCAAACTTAGGCCTTAAAGTCCTTCGTCAGGTTCCTGGGAAGATTTCCACCAGGTTTTATGACTAGACTGAGAGGTCTTCTTAAATCCCTGAACTATTAACATCTGTGATAGATAAAAGAAAATTCAGGATTTTACCAAGGTGGTAGTCCTTTTAGGGAACTTACCCCAGCTCTGGAATGTAAGGGAACGATCCCGAAAGGGTGTCCCTGTGAGGAATTCTATCCAGGGCAGCACAAGAGACAAATAAGGGAAACCACCTCCCAAGAACAGACTTAAAAACTGGATTCGTTCAAATACATATATCTATATATAAATAAGCCGAATGTAGTCATTCCAACATAAGCATGCAACCACCATTCCGATAAAAGCACCATACAGACATTTCTACATAGAAACCATTATAAGTGTTCAAACCATGAACATACATTCCAAGATATTTAAATTCAAGATACAAGATATAACACTTATCAGAAAAACACCGAGTTTGATGCAACTTCTGAGAGGGGTGCTCGTTTCCACCCAACCGTAGGCTCAACAACTCCGAATGGATTTACCGCTAGCCACCCCCGAGCTAGATCACGATGCTTGAGACCCTCTGTCTCGGTTATTCAGCGATCGAGAACGAAGGTTACTCTCCTTCTTCTCTGCTATCGCTCACTCTGTATTTTGTTCTAGAGTTCTTCCGATCTCTTTCCTACGATCTCTCCCTCGCATCCCCCCCCATTTCCACACCTTTTACCTACCTTTTCTTTTCTGGCGAGGTTGCGTGTGGCACGAATTTCCTCGCGGTGGTCAGGTCTGAGGCCTCCATGGATGGGCGGTTCACCCCCATCCCTTATTAACGCACGAGGAGCCTCTTCACCTACCATCCTGGCGAGTAATTCATTTCGGGGCCAACGAGCCGCTCTTGGTTCTCCGGGCCAATGAAGACCAAATACGGTATTGGTTTCGGTGGAAGTTAGCGCCACCATTCTAGGTGCCTTCCACCACCTTTCTTTAGCCATCGTGGTCTCTTTTTCAGCACATCCCCCTCCCAGTAGTCCTGCAACACACACACACACACACACACACACACACACACACACACACACACACACACANTATAATATTAATTTACATTCGTCGACCTTGTATACTAAGGTCCATTCAGAATCACACATTCACATCTTTGAGTTTGTCACAGTTCTTGGCTAGCATAATTATTTTTACAGACTGGGGGAAACAGGGTGTTACAATTCCCTACCCCTTAAAGGAACATCATCCTCGATGTTCTATCTATCATCATGACCTGTATGTACAGAGGTAAACAAAATTGGATATGCATGTTTCATGGCATCCTCCATTTCCCATGTAGCCTCATCTGGGCCAAAATGTCTCCACTGCACCTTGACTTGTGCAATGGTTCAGTTCTGGAGCAGGGTTTCCTTTCTGTCCAGTATGCATTGAGGTTCTGGTAGGAATTCTCCCTCCGGTTCCACCTGGATCACAGAGCAGTCAATTATATGATTAGAATCATGTACATATTTCTTCAATAATGAAACATGGAAAACATTATGTGCTTTTACTATGGTAGGAAGTGCTTGCCTGTAGGCTACAGGTCCCACTCTATCTAGAACCTTAAAGGGTCCACAATATCGAGGTGCCAACTTGGCACAAGCTCCCATTTTCAGAGAACTCTTCCTGGGCCTAACTCTGAGATATACATGGTCTCCCATCTTGAACTCTCTTGGAGTTCTCTTTTGGTCGGCGTAACTTTTCTATCGATTCTGAGCGACCTTCAGGTTTTGTTTTATCTGAGTCACTTGATGTTCCATTTCTTTCAACATGTCGGGTCCAAAAGAAATTATGTTTACGGGATTACTCCAACTGACAGGAGTGTTGCACGACCTACCATATAGGACTTCTAAGGGGGTCATCTTTAAGGATTCTTGGTAGCCATTGTTGTAGGCGAATTCCACCAGTGGCAGGAAATCTTCCCACTTCTTGGGTTGATGCATTACATGCATTCTTAGCATGTCTTCTAGTATTTGGTTCACTCTTTCCGTCTATCCATTGGTTTGAGGGTGATAGGCAGTGCTAAACAACAACTTGGTCTCTAAACCCACCATCAGTGATTTCCAAAAGTTGGAAGTGAATTTCGTGTCTCTGTCAGACACGATCTCTTTCGACATACCATGCAGTTTAAATATCTCCCTCATGAATACCTGAGCGATGTCTATTGCCTTGCAAGTCGACTTGACAGGGATGAAATGGGCAAACTTGCTCAATTTATCCACCACTACCATGATGGCGTCAATTTGTTTGGCCGAGGTTGGTAATACGGTGATGAAATCCATGGAGATGGTTTCCCATTTCCATTCCAAGATTGGTAGAGGTTGTAATAATCCTGCTGGGTGTCGGTGTTATGCTTTTGCATGTTGGCATTCTATGCATTTGGCTAGGTACTCAGCTTTGTCTTTCTTCAATCCAGGCCAATAGAATTGTTTCCTGGTGGCCGTGATCATCTTCTGGTATCCTGGATGACTAGTATAGGGTCTTTTATGTAGTTCATCCAGTATGAACCTCTTCAAGTCGTCACAATCTGGGATATACAATCTGCTTCAGTAAGTGATTAGGCCTTCTTCCATCATCTGGTAGTCTCCGTACTTTACCCCTATGGGTTCTTGTTGTAGGTACGAGGTCACGGTCTAGACGAAGGGCTCTGTTTCTTGTGCATTTCTGACTCTTTCCTTGACATCTGTCTCGCAGGAGCTCACCGCGGCCAGGTGAATTGTTTTCATGCTTATGCTAAGGGCATCAACCACCCTATTTTCCTTTCCCTTAATATGTTTGATTTCAAAATCAAACTCGCTGAGGAGGGCCATCCACCTAGATTGTCTGGAATTGAGCTTTGGTTGGTCAAACAGATATCGCAATCCACAGTGGTATGTCATAAGTACAAATTTTCTTCCCAGGAGATAATGCCTCCACATTTTCAAGGCGTGCACTATGGCAGCCAACAGATCATGGGTCACATAGTTGACTTCGTTCTCATTCAATTTTCAGGATTCATAGCAGACCACACTTCCTCCTTGCATAAGGACTCCTCCGAGCCCTTCCTTATAGGCATCTATGCACACGAGGAAGTCGGCTTTAGGATCAGTGATCTTCAACACGGGTGCATGGGTCAGTAGATGTTTCAGGGTCTGAAATCTTTCTTCACATTTCTGTGTCCACATGAATTTTGTCCCCTTCTTCTGGAGGGTAGTGATTGGACAACCAATCTTGGAGAATCCTTTTATAAGTCTCCTATAGTATCCTGCTAATCCCATAAAGGATATGATATCTGAAACATCCTTTGGGGTAGGTCATTCCATGATAGACCTAATTTTGTTAGGGTCTACTGCTACTCCTTCTTCGGATAGAACATGGCCTAAGTAATGTATTTGCTTCTGGAAGAATTCACATTTTCTGAATTTGGCATAAAGCTGATGTTCTCTTAGCACTTGTAGCACAAGCCTAAGATGCTCTTCATGCTCTTCTTCATTCTCGGAGTAAATTAATATATCGTCAATAAAAACCGACACAAATTTGTCTAGGAATTTGTTGAGTACATTGTTCATCAAGCACATGAAAGTGGCAGGGGAATTGGTTAACCCAAATGGTACTACCACAAACTCATAGTGACCATACCTCGTTTGGAAGGAAGTTTTATGGATGTCTTCACCCTTGATTCAGACTTGATGGTATCCCAACCTCAAGTCAATCTTTGAGAAAATAGACGCACCCGCTAATTGGTTGAACAGGTCATCGATCCTAGGCAAGGGGTACTTGTTCTTTATGGTTACCTTATTGAGTTGTCTATAATCTATACACAGTCTAAGGGTACAGTCCTTATTTTTCACAAATAGGACTGGTGCTCCCCATGGAGACACGTTGGGCCGGATATAACCCTTATCCATCATTTCTCTTAATTGCAATTTGAGTTCAACTAACTCGGGTGTGCTCATCCGGTAGGGTGTCCTAGACACCGGCACTGCTCCCGGTGCAAGTTCTATCAAGAAGTCTATGTCTCTTCTCGGAGGTAGACCTGACACCTCTTCCGAAAACACATCTTTGTATTCTCTCAGGGTAGGGTGGTCTTCGAGGCTTGGTTTGTCATCTTCAATAGTTTTCAACACCTGTATTGCATATAGGGGACATCCTTTTCGACAATACTTTCTCATTTGCAGAGTTGATATTTGTCTCACAGAGACAGGTTTTTGGATCCCTTGAAGGGTTATCCTTTTCCCTTCCTTACTTACACATTCTAAGGTTTTACGGTAACAGTCCAATCTGGCTTTATGGGCGGCTAGCCAGTCCATACCAATCAATAGATCATACGATCCCAGGGATAATATGTTAAGGGTTGCTTGGGTGGGGAATTCACCCAACATTAATTGGCAGGCTGGTATGATCTCTGCTACCCTTCTTTTGGTGCTAGTGGCTAACTGTACCAACCATGGTTTGGTAGGATTTTGTGGCTGTAGTTTACACTTATCAACAACCTTAGGGGCTATATAACTCAAATTTGAACCAGGGTCAATCAAAATAGACACTAGATGGTTGGAAATCATACCTTCTATTTCCGCCACAGAAGCTTGGTGGTCAGCTTGGTTATTATCTAAGGCTACATAAATTTGTGGCACACTCCTGACCACATCATTGATGGTGGTAGCTTCATGGATGTTGTAAATTATCCGACTATTCTGTTGTCGGTGTGGACAGTCTCTCAGTAGATGTTCTTCTCTGCAACCCCAACATTTCAAAGGTTCTCTCTTTGGGTTATCAGTCTTTACTAGGGCAGATCCATAAAGTTTATTTCCGCTCAGGGAGGGATAGTTCTGCTGGTGTACACTTTAGGCTGGGAAGCTCATCCTTGAGTTATTTTTATAGTCCTTAAATCTTGGGGATTTAAACCCCTTTTTCTGGAATCCTGAACTATTCTTCTGCTTTCTGCCTTCACGAGGTTCTGTTCGATGTCTAAGCTGTTCATAACAGTATCTTGCCTTTCAGATACTATCTTCTAGGGTCTTTGGTTCGTCAAATTCAATCATGTTATGATAGTCTTTAGGTAGTCCACTGATGAATCGTTGCACCTTTGCCTTTTCTGCTTTTATGTAGGGTACATACCTCAGCAACTCGAGGAATCTGCTGACATATTCCTCTATGGTGAGTTGCCCCAGCTTAAGTTCATAGAATTATTTAGTCTTTTCGTCGAAATATTTTTCCGACAGATACTTCTTCCTGAAGTATTTCTCAAACCGTTCCCAAGACAGGTCTTCTTCATGAATCCCTTTTACATTCTTAAGGTCTGCCCACCAAATGGAAGCCTTTCCGTTCAAGTTGAAGGTGGTCACTCGGGCCTTCAAATTTTCTGAGAAGTCATGGACTCTGAAATACTTCTTTAGTCCAAGCAACCAGGCCTCTACTTCCTCTTCTTTCTTTATTTCACCGTCGAAGGAGGGTGGTTTAGCCTTCCTGAATTCTTCGAATTTATGACCCTTGGAAAGATTTCGCTTCTCCTGTTTTCTTTGGGAATAAGAACTAGTTCTGCTACTAGAAGAGCCCTCCGAACCGCCAGCTTCCTTCCCAGAGGAATCGTCTGCCACTGGTCCTTTACCTCTGGGATGGACCTTTTTTGAGGTGCTCCTCTTAGTGTGGCCACTGATATGACCATGTTTCTGTACCTCAGGTTCATGTTGCATTTGTCTTTGTAGGTCGGATAAGCTCTGCAGTAAAACTGCGTTAATTTCTGTTTGCTTCTCTTGTTCTTTCATCATCCTCTCATTGTCAGCCTTGCAGCTTTGTAATTCGACCATGAGACTCCTCATAGTCTCAGCTAGATCTGGAGGTGTCCCTATTGCCCTCCTTTCGTCAGACTCTTCGTCTCTATTGTGGGAGCCTTCCCCCACCTCTTGGTGAGTCGCCATTCTATGAGTCTGTAATTTCCCACGACTGATCGTCCGCTTGGGTGCAAAAGACAAATGTTGGTTATTAGTCAATATTTATATTTATTTATAACCAGTACATAATTCATATTTTTCACATGTACACACACACAATATGAGTTTTCATTCTTAACTTCGTCTTTTGATTAGAAAGGTTAAGACATGGGGTTACTCCTTTTAGGAGTGTTTCGAACGGAGCTTCTGCACAACTCGTTCATGAGCCCAAGCAGGCCAAGTGTTGTAACCATGCTCTGATACCAATTTGTAACATACCCACTATGGGAACTAAGATTTTTCGGCTTTTTCCTTCTTTTCATCGAGGAACAGAATTCCCCGAATACCTATGGGGCTTGATACAGACCCTGCCATCCCTTATCGGTACTCATATGATCAACGACTATGACCACAGGCCTTACCGGAGAGGTACTTCTGGCTTTCGCGATTCGGGAAATTGCGCTGCATGCGATCCCCTGCTCTCTTGCCTCTCGAAGTGCTGAAATTCGAAGGGGACCAATAGTTTGTCATAACTAAAAATTGCCTCGGATTTAAAATATGGCACTCCACTTTTCGGGGTTTACTCCATCGGGATTTCGGGATGTGCGATGACAGGAGGTCTCGCACCTGGGTTTCCCGGGAGCCGAAACTCTGAAACACCAAGCTCTAACATGCTTCACTATTTCGAAGTTTCCTCCATCGGTATTTTAGGATGTGCGATGACAAGAGGTCTCGCGCCTGGGTTTCCCGAGAGCCGATATTTCGAAACACCAAACTCTAACATGCTCCACTATTTTGGGAATTTATCCATCGAGATTTTGGGATGTGCGACGACAGGAGGTCTCGCACCTGGGTTTCCTGGGACCCGATACCAAAATATGATAAATTTTCTGCACTCTATCTTTTAGGATATCGCAAGTCGGGACTTAGGGATTTGCAAGTACAAGGGATATCGCCCTTGGATATTTCGGATGCCGAAACACTGAAATATCAGGATTTAGCCATACATTGTTATTTCAGGATTTCGCATGTCGGGATTTCGGGACTTGCGAGTACAAGGAAACTCGCACTTAGGTACCTCAGGTGCCAAAACACCGAAATGTCCTAACCCCTCCACACGCTGTCATTTTGGGTTTTCGTGAATCGGGGTTTCAGGACTTGCGAGTACAGGAGAACTCGCACTCAGGTACCCCAGGTGTCGAAACTCCAAAAACTCATAACTTACCCACACACTAGCATTTCAGGATTTCATATGTTGGGATTTCGTGAGTCATGAGTACAAGGGTTCTTAACCTCTGATCTCCCGGGTGCCAAAAAGCAGAAACGCTTACCGGTCGCCACGTGTATTCTACAACTGGACGGTCCAGGTACTCCCATGGGTCTTGGAATCGACGGTCCCGATTTCTTCGCTACTTACAAAGGTTAAAAGGGGTCGAGGCATTAACGCATGTGTTCCTTCATCCAATTTAATGGTCATAACAGACCTTAGATCCTCTGAAAGGATCTTATTCGTGCATTTAGCAAGAGGAAGGGTATCCTAGGTACCGAACCTCCGAAACATCACAACTCATCCATCCTAGTTCTTTTCGGGGTTTCGCTAATCGGGATTTCGAGACTGGTGAGTACAAGGGAACTTACCCTTAGGTGTCTCAGGTACCAAAATGCCGAAACATCACAACTAATCACGCTATACTCATTTCGGGGTTTCACAAGTCGGGATTTCGTGTCTGGCGAATACAAGAAAACTGACCCTTGGGTTTCCCGGTTGCCAAAACACCGAAATACCGAGCTCTAAGAGACTCACTCTCTCTCGTGCAAGGTTTTCAAACTTATGCCTTAAAGTCCTTCATCGGGTTCCTGGGTAGATTTCCACCGGGTTTTATAACCAGACTGAGAGGTCTTCTTAAATCCATGAACTATTAACATTTGTGATAGATAAAAGCAAATTCAGGATTTTACCAAGGTGGTAGTCCTTTCAGGGAACTTGCCCCGTCTCTGGAATGTAAGGGAACGATCCCGAAAGGGTGTCCCTGTGAGGAATTCTATCTAGGGCAGCACGAGAGACAAATAAGGGAAACCACCTCCCGAGAACAAACTTAAAAACTGGATTCATTCAAATACATATATCTATATATAAATAAGCCGAATGTGGTCATTCCAATATAAGCATTCAACCACCATTCCGATCAAAGCACCATGCAGACATTTCTACATAGAAACCATTATAAGTGTTCAAACCATGAACATACATTCCAAGATATTTAAATTCAAGATACAAGATATAACACTTATCAAAAAAACATCGGGTTTGATGCAACTGCTGAGAGGGGTGCTCATTTCCACCCAACCGTAGGCTTAGCGACTCCGAATGGATTTATCGCTAGCCACCCCCGTGCTAGACCACGATGCTTGAGACTCTCTGTCTTGGTTCTTTAGCGATCGAGAACGAAGGTTACTCTCCTTCTTCTCTGCTATCGCTCACTCTGTATTTTGTTCCAGAGTTCTTCTGATCTCTTTCCTGCGATCTCTCTCTCGCGTCCCCCCCCCCTTCCACACCTTTTACCTGCCTTTTCTTTTCCAGCGAGGTTGCATGTGGCATGAATTTCCCTGCGGTGGTCAGGTATGAGGCCTCCATGGATGGGTGGTTCACCCCCATCCCTAATTAACTCACGAAGAGCCTATTCACCTACCATCCTGGCGAGTAATTCATTTCGGGGCCAGCGAGCCGCTCTTGGTTCTCCGGGCCAGTGAAGACCAAATACGGTATTGGTTTCGGTGGAAGTTAGCGCCACCATTCCAGGTGCCTTCCACCACCTTTCTTTAGCCATCGTGGTCTCT